>CM062290.1:197951125-198141139 GCA_031216915.1 Pictodentalium vernedei
TCACACATAAACCATTTAATTTGTATTTTTTTAAATTTGCATTGCTTATAAAAAAAGAGCATCTGGAAGCCAAAAGGATCATGCAGGAGGGCCTGAAAGACAGATTTTTATCTTTTTTAAGCCTCATACATTTTCCTTACATTAAATGCTACTGAGATTGTTTTTACCAGGAGCCCACTAATCACAACTTGACCTTGCATTTTGAAGAAACAAATGACTGTCATTTATTGATAAAACAGCATTCCATTTTTGTACCTCACCATGTTCATACCTTATCTTGGACAAATTTTTGAGAATTCCATTTGATTTAAGATGTTACAATGCAAGCTATGTATGTACCGTACACAATCTGTTGAGATCTATACACATGGTTAACAGAGTGCCCACCCTCCATGTTTATTCATTCTTTTAAACTTGTTAAATATATAAATGATAACCGCTTCCAGTTAAACTAGAAGCACTGTCACAGTGCCGAAGCTGCGACAATTCGTGCAACACCAATGATGTTTTAAAACTCATTGGTGACAAAAAAACTTGTTGGTGACAAAAAAAACTCGTTGGTGACAAGTCCATAAATGTGACAGAAATTATCCGAATGACATGCACTATTGAGAGGGTGTAGACATCGTGAAGATACACTTGCATACCAAGTATGGTGTCATTCCATCAAGTATTTTAGAAGTTATGGCGTTTTTTAAACTCGTTGGTGACAGACCGACCGACAGACCGACATTGCCACATATAGAGCTGCTCATCACAGCTAAAAAGTAAGAACCCTACTATTTATTAATCACTGCAACAGTAGGTAAAATATATTTGTAAAATATAATGATAAACAGAGGAAGTGGCAGCTACATAATAAATATCTACAGCTACAAACATAATTATCACTGATTCTGTTTTGCTATTTTGCCAGTATGAAATAATACAAACTATTAATCATCAATGATTATTTCATATCTGAAAACAGTGTGTTAATGGACAATTCTTTTTCTGAGTCATGAAATTGATGTTACAGCTGCTGGCTCCATTGACAGTAATGAACATGAATGAAAGGAACTGTAGCTGATGTCTTTGGAGGTACATGTAATACAAGTCTGTGATTGTGTTGGTTTTTGGACATCAGTCTCTTTGAAATAGTCTGGTGGTAAGAGGGTTAAACCCAGAAAAAATTAGTGACAAGCTAAATTTGGTATCAACAGATGCAGAAATGATCCCTGATGAACTTATCCAAAATCTGCTAAAAATCCAGCTTGGGGAAAATGTTTTATAGCAATTTTTCGAAACGGTGTTCAATTTCAGCTGCTGAAATTGAATAAATCCAACATAGTAATGAATATTTGCCATCACTGGTGCCAACACTTGGGACAGTTCGCATTCATGTTGAACTGATAATAGTGCATTTCACTTAGTCATGTATGTTGCATAAATTGCTACACAGCCTGATACAGCAGATTAAACTGGTCACCCATCTTTCATTCTTTTTTAACAATTGGAAAAAACAATATCCAAATGCTTAATATGATTATCATCTGATGGGCCACAATCAGCACATCATTATATTTACTGTTCACTTACGACTTGGCGGCTCTGATTCAACTGGTGTAGCAGACTGTTCAATTAGTCTTAATGCTGCCTCTCTTTTCTGTTTGTCTCTGGCAGCTTTTTTCTTTTTCGTTTCTTCCAAAACATCAAGCCACTGTCTCTGAAAAAGGTATCACGAAGTTTTACGACATTTGCATGTGCATCACATTCACCACTAAAGTAGTGACCACAGAAGTACTCTCTTTCATGGTTAGATTGCAATATGGAACCAGTGAACAAAAATTTCATAAATAAAATATTTTACAACCAAGACTGAATCATGCAAAATAAACAAAATATCCATTGTTTTCCATTGTCCAAATTAGAGACATCAGTGTAATAACACGAAGAGCACTCATTCCACAGAGCTTTCACTGGCCTTTATCAATGCAATCAGATTAAATGGAAATTTACATCTTCACTATTGCGACGATAAAATAAAAAATAATGTAACATGCTTGTTGTTTGACGTCCAATCATGTCTCTACTGAAATTTGGCAACATTGAACCCACAGTACTTTTCTTGCAGTTAAACCCCACATCTTCTTGCAAACACAACGTTCGTATCCAAATATCCTCTCTCACCAACCTCTCATATGTGTTTTCAGTGTTAAACTTCGTTGACTGGGGTCACAGTAAAATTACCAGTCACGCACATTTGGGCGGTAAACATGGCTCTCAGAGCCACGTTTACCACCCAAGTGCGTGCGATTGATAATTTTACTGCGACCTGAGTCAATGGAGAGCAACCTTCACTTTTCCGGTATGAACTGGCGATCGCGGCAAGTAAGCTCAATTGTACGCTTTACATATCGTTTAAAAATATATATCCTGTAAAGGAGCATCTAGAGAAATTAAGAATACACATTGTGGTTGTTTCTCAACTTTATTGAATGGTATGACATCATTTTACATTAACAATTGAACAATTGCAGAAGATAATAAAATGCGGTTAATGAATCATCACAGACTGCTTGGCAATAATCTGTTGAACCGATGTTCCAGGAGCGTTGCCGTTGTCATCCGATTGCCCACAATCGGCTGATTGTGGTGGCCGGTTCCAATCATCAGTTGAACACTACCAAATTCAAACTAAAAAATTTCCAAACCTCAGACTCTATTCATTCAAACAAAAATAAATATTTAACAATTGGTGTCCTGAACTGAGCGGCCATTAGCCTTCAGAAAATCAATATTTACCAACCTGATGAAGAATAAAAAGCATCTGAATTAAATATCAGACAATAGTTCTGTTGTTCTTTATCCCTTAAAGATCTCATTCTGATTTGATCACTTTTATTGCAACAAAACGGGTGTCCCAGCAGGTAGGTTGTAGATACACTTGCAAGTTACATTCCAAGAACCTTCTCAGTTCTTTGTAGGAAAGTTCTGGCTGCCAAAACTTGCCTAGATACAACTGTAAAGTCACCAAATGTAGTCTGTGCATGTTCTTAGTTAAATTTGAAGTTAATATTTCTTAATCTTTGTGTGTTTCTCTCCTCCAAAACAAATTTCCAATTGAAGAATTCATGGTGCAAAATTCACAAATACATGGGTCTTGGACCCTTTTCCAAAGAGGGCAGAAGAATCCCTGGTTGGCTTTTCCATACTTTTTTTTTATTTATTTTAAACTGATGATCTTGTTCTTTTATTTCTTAGTGCAGGTAACTTATTGATGTTGATTTTTTAATTACATCCTGATACCTTTTCTTTGGTGCTGATTACAAGTTGTTCATGGGACAGGCTCTTTCGTCACCTATTGTAGTGCAAAATACTGGAGCAATATGTTAGCCCTTTACCCAACGCAGACAATATCAAAAAATTTCAACAAAACCATATCATGTGACTCCTCACTGGAACAAGCTTGACAATGAGGGTCACATGATATGGTTTCGTTAAAAGTTTTTGAAAAATATATATTTTTCAACTGCTTAATTTGTAAATTATACAGGCAGAAGGTAAAGAGTTAAACAGGTGTAAATACATGCATCATCACACTCATATATACAAAATTACTTACTTTTGATTTTGCACTATCAGCCTGATACATCCGACTCTCAGGAAACATGAGTATTTTGAAAGCATTTCTCAGTGGTCCCATATCTCTAACATTGACGACAGCTAAACTATCTAACTCATACAAACCCTGAAATCTGTATCTCACAGGGCCTCTCCTATAAGTACATTAAAAGTAGGCATTGTTACCCTTTAAACACCGTCTGTACAGAATGGTATAGTTTTTGTCAGTTTAATGAGACTAAAGGCACCCATATAAATTATAGATGTCCATGGTAACCAACTTTGCTTTTCTGTTTCCCTCCTTTCAAATCAAACATTGTACAAAATCCCATATAAAATACTATTCATAAGCATTACAAAAATTTTCATTCTTAAATTTGCGAACTTGGTTTCATAATTTATTATTTATTTATTGGGGTTTAACCACACTTTTGACAGCCAGGGTCACCTTGTATCGAACAGTTTCATGGGTTGAGGAAGCCGGAGTACCTGGAGAGAACCACCAAGCAATGACAAGCAACTGCCACACTCCTTAATGTACTAACTCCACACATGCAGGGTTAGCTGTGGTTGAAGACAGGTACACCATCAGTGTGCAGTATACCTTAGAATACAGCACGACTGTGCCCTCAGTGGGCAATCAGGATTAAGTGCCTTGCCCAAGGATGCAACACAGTTACCCCTGGCGAGGATCAAACCATGGACTTCCTGGTTTGAAGTTCAATGTCATAATCACTGAACCACTGCACTCCCCTCTGGTTTCACAAGATGAGTGATTTAAAAAAAATGAAATATACAAATTGCTCATAACAGAATGGGGTCAATATGCCCAGGACATCTTTTTGATTTACCAATGGAGTACTAAAGTTCTGTACTCAGTACAGATTTATCGTTTCAATATAGAGTTTGTTGATGTGACTTTGTCCACTCCTCTAAGTGATCACTTTGCAAGTGACAGCTGTATCAACAGTGACCGTTCCCAATTTTGGGAATGGCCACTGTTGCTGCAACTGTCAATGTCAGAGGATTTTACAAGAACAAAACTAGATGAAAATGACAAAAAAACAATCAAATTTTGAGCATTACCATAATTGAGACCAAACCTGGAAATAAGCAATCTGTCATTTGTAGAACGAGATCCCCAGAGGGTGAAGTTGCTGATGCTATCCAATATAGTGGGCCAATTTATCCTTTGGGAACCTCTTTCTGTTTAAGGCCTGAGACCCTGATTCAGATTGGGGCTCACAGAGGGTAAATTTGGTGATGCTACTCTGCTGTGAAGGGTAGCATCACTAAATTCACCCTCTGGGTACCTCATTCTGCAGATGACAGTTTGCTTATTTCCAGGCTTGGTTGAGACCCATCATAGCTTATTAAAATACCATTCAGTAGTGAGAGGGTACAGAAAGACTTAATGAAGGCTTCACTAACAGGTCTGCACAATTTGTGCTATTAACTGTATACCTCAAGTCAGTGTATAAACAATAAGAACATGTACTTCTTCCAATAAATAATGGGTCATAACTCAGATGAAATCCTGCATCATAATTTTGTATTGTGAGTATTTGGCATGATACATATTAAAGTTCATCACAATGATTTTGGATGATGGATCGTCAGACAGACAGAAAGACATGGATGAATGCCTGCGAATATTCAAATGTGATCAAATCTAATACCGAATAGGATACTGCTCACTATCTGTGAATCGAATCAAATAGTGAATCAAATATATTAGAATGGTTACTGATAGCTCTACTGGAAAAAAAACATTGTGCTTTAGTTTGGAATATAACCATGTTGGACTGTACTCCCTATTCTAAATGCCGGCAACTGATATATGCATCGAATACAGACATCAAATTGATTATCATTCCGAACACAAAATATTCAAAGGGCCCTAGGATGCATATAATCAACTACCCCTCCACCTCTCTGAGTGTTTGTTTGTCTAATGAGGTTTAATGACACCTTCAACAGCTAGGGTCATGCTGTGTCACACAATTTTATGGATGGTGGAAGTCAGAGAACCCAGAGATCAATAGTCAGTAACTGTCACACTCTACAACTTACTAACCCAGCACAAGAAGGGTAAGCACTGGTTAGAGGCAAGTTTGGAAATAAGCAGACTATCATCTACAGAATAAGGGCCCCAGCAGGGTAGCATTACTAAATTTACCCTCTGTGAACCTCAATCTGAAACAAGGTCAAACGTCTAAACAGAAGGAGATTCACAGAGGAAACATTGGGGGGATTCTAGCCCACTGTATGTGAAAGCATCAGCAAATTCACCCTCTGGGGACTTCATTCTGCAAATGACACATTGCTTATTTCCAGGCTTGGTTGAAGGAAAGTGTTCCATCAGCATGTCTTATGCCTTTGCTCACAGCACCACAACACTCAACACCTGGACAATTGGGATGAAGTGTCTTGACCAAGGACATAATGCAAATTACATAGGTTAGGATGGAAGCATCAACATTTCAATCACAAGTCTGATGCAGTAACCGATGCACAACTATGTACCCTCTTTGATAGTGGGGGCAAAACGAGTTTGGTATTGTTGTAAAGGGAAGAAACATACATCTGCAAGCAGCATGCAAGGGAATAATCCTATGTGTACTTCCCACATACAAACAGGCCTGAAAATAAGCAGTCTGACATTTGCAGAATGAGGTCCCCAGAGGGTGAATTTTTATGATGCTATCCCATTCAGTGGGCCAATTTATCCTCTGGGTACCTCTTTCTGTTTAGTTTTGAGACCCTGAATCAGATTGAGGTTCACAGAGGGTAAATTTAGGGGTGCTACCCTGCTGTGCTGGGTAGCATCACTAAATTCACCCTCTGGGGACCTCATTTTGCAGATGACAGTCTGTTTATTTTCAGGCTTGCATACAAAAACTGTTTCAGTTCAAGGACTCTAATGGTGAGTTTATACAGCTCATCGTTATTGCCTATTCGTATCAACTCTGGCAAGGCTGCATGTGTGTGTTTGCAGCTGTTATGAAGTCGATGTTGTTGGAGAGTGCACATACAACAAGCTATTACTTGAAAATAGAATATGTTTTCATTATTGGAATTCACTTTAAAAACAATTTCCTCTGTATCAGAATTTCCATTAGCTCCTTGATTCCTGCTCCCTGAAACATGAAACCAACTAACACTGTGCATTTTTACAGCCTAGATCAGAGTATATTTTCATGTAGTGTGAGATATGGCCGTTACCAATGTCTTATAACCAGAAAGTGTGACTAACCATGTACATTCCACAGGGTGAGTCACACTTTATGGTTATAAATTTTTTTCATTTTTTAACACTAACTAACCCTCTCCACGGTACTGACTTCGTGTAAATCTCATCTAAATCAACTCATTACCCAACATAAAGGCCAAAACCAGCCAGTACTATTCAAACACAGCTCAACACCCCCACATTATTTTTTATTTTTGTTTTAGTGAATTCCAAAAATGAAAACATATTCTATTTTCAATTAATAGCATGTTATATGTGGTGTAATTTTGGTGTGATTCTCAAAACACTATTTTTATGGCATTAAATCCACACATGATGCTCTATCAGGGACCGATCTGGACTACTTAAAATACGCTCTAGCCTCGGAGCCTATTTTTTCAATTCATGCGCCAGATTTCAATTTACGGAGTCACACTGCTGTTTGTAACACACACTGCAAGTATGTAATAGCTCTCATCATTTTCATTTAGTACACTATAGCAAACATTAATCTTCACTGTGGTCTCTTGATCAGAAACCACAGTGAAGATTAATGCTTGGTAATTAAGAATTGAAGTATTAACTTAAGCACTCTACAAGAATGATAAATGATAATCATATATATAATACACGTAAGAGTGTCTCTCTCGATTATCCATCGAAAGAATATCAAAATATGATCTGAGAAGTTACGCGCCAACTGAGAAGCCTATTTCTGAGATTTAAGAGCCAGGTCCTGATGTTTCAGAACCAAATACGCACTGGCGCATGCCCAGGTCGGTCCCTGCTCTATAGTTGTACAAAATTGCAAATGATTTGTGGAAAATGAACATTTAATACTGGACTTGAATGCTTCTAGGGAATCCATTTTTAGATGGTTTGGAAGAAAATTCCATAGCTTTGTCTTGGCAATGACAAATGCCTTATAACTGACAAAATTTAATTTAGATGAGAGCTGAATCAGGTTAAATTTATATGATGACTGAAGACACCTTTAGGGCTGGTGACTGATAAGCAAATTAGACAAGTAGGGTGGTGCAGGTCCTTTAAAGCATTTAAAGATAAGAAGAAAAAATATGAATTGAATTCTCTGCTAAACTGGAAGCCAGTGGAGTTCTAAAATGACAGCTGTAATGTGGCAGTACTTTCTAGACCAGGTGATGACATGTGTCACACAATTTTGGATGTGCTGTAGTTTTTCAAGACTGGGTTTTTTACAACTTATCAGATTTACAATAGTCAAGGTAACTAGTAACATATAGAATATACCCATAGTAGCTTGGTGTACCAAATGTTCACCATGTGTGGTGAAGTGGTGTTAACCACGAGCCTTCAGCAGGTGGTTAACACCACTTCACCACAAGTGGTGAACATTTCGTACACCAAGCTACTTTGGGTATATTTTACTTATACCATGATTGTCAGATTATTAAGACTCGCTATTATTTTTTTCTCAATTTTACTGAGCAGCAGCCGTACATACGTGCAAATTTGTTTTTGTTTACATGAGCATCGGTGGGTGGTACTTCCACAGTCAATTTTTATCACCGAAATGAAATAGAAAAAGAAACAGAGCCTTTTTCATTTTAATAACATAATAGCATACAGTTTGGAGTTATGGATGCTTTATTAACAAGAGACAATGCATGTTTGTTAATTTTTGGTGTTTTATGGGGCAAACTCATTTAAAACGTACTAAATAACTACCACTTTCATTTCACTCTTCGCGAGGTGACGTGCGATAAATTTAGACAAGTTCGCATTCAGGTCGACGTCACCAAAGGTCAACTTGGATGTAATTCCACTGTAGGTGTAAATTTTAACTACTGACATCCCATTGCTGACATGTTCACCATGTTGGTGAAAAAGCTAAAATTTATGTCATAGGCTTTTCATATATAGCAGAATAGGTAATCATGGTATAAAAAGGCATGAACACGTTGCTCATGAATTTTTATGTCAATGAAAAGTCGAATTTTACTGATATTACATTAATGAAAAACCAAACTTCGACAAATGTGTTTAACATGTTCATTAGCTGTCAGATTTTCATCCATGAAATATCCAACATTACAGACACGTGCTGGAGGCAATTGTTGAACTTGAATATTGAAGGACAATTTGGATAATTTCATTAGTTGATGTGGTGGGCTATGTATATCACTTCTGTTTTATGGTTCAATTTGAGAGAGTTCTATTAAAACAAAGAATAATTTGATGATTATCAAAACCTTGTGGCTGAAAATAACTTTGTCCCTAAATCCCAATAAATTCTGACTTTTGATTGGTCAGAAATAGCCATGACAAAGGGTGCACCCAACATCCAAGGTATATGAGAGTGTGCAACATCCAGGGCATAAGCGCACCCGAAACATCGGGGGTATATGGTTTAAATGAAAGGTTTCTGCATTTGCCCGCCTTGACATAAAAGTTAAAAAATTTATAGTAATTTATATATTTTTTATACTTACCAATGACCCAGACATAGCTCTGGTGCTAACTCTTAAAATTCTAGGGCCAAACACAAATTTTGCCCCCCAATCCCCAAAATTTGCATCTAAAACCAAAAGAAATCATGTCCTAAAGGTCCTCCATACTTGGCCCTCACTGCGCATGCGCAGTGTCAAGGACGTCCCGAAATTGGCGCCAATTATCATTCTTACAAGCAGTGCCTGGTCAGCGCTATGTACTCAGCGGGGAGGAATGAGTTCCCAACTCCTGGGAGGGCCATCCCCGTCTGGGTCATTGATAAGTATAAAAAATATATAAATTACTATAAATTTTTAAACATTGTTATACTGTACCAATGACCCAGACATAGCTGAATAGTAAAAAGGCTGGAGGGCCTAGGACATAGAGGAAAATCCAATAAGCTCAACTATATAAATAGAGTCAACCCCTCGAGGAGAAAAGGAGTATTAGGCTTTACATGTGTCTTTATTTTATGATAAATTAGAAAGACACAACACCCTCCATAATTGAGCATAATAACATTCATGTTCTCTATTAACATCCAGTATAACCCCTTATACTAATTATTTTTAAAGTAAGCCAATAAATAAAGTTAGTCCAGAGAATTGAGACTCTTTATATTCTCTTAAAAGTGTCCGAGGATTGTATATTAACGCCCATTTGACACGTGACATATACAAATGCTTCACACCGAGCTACACTTTAAAAATATGACATGAATGAATTTTTAACATTAATATTACACTTTAAAACCATCCTGGTAACGACTCAGAATTACTGACTCCGGAGGAGGAATCCCCTTGCTTTTCACTATAAAGCAGGTGACCTAAGGGAACACCCTCCCCCCCCCCCCTTCCCTTTGCCCTGGGTCAAATAGCCCAGAGCGAAGAGGGCAGCAGGATGGAGTCACTGCCGGAACAGAAAGCCTGCATAACTATAGTTGCAACTGTTTAGTGGACGACATTCTGAGCAACAGATAACAGACCTAAACAATGCAGGTCTCCAGAAATGGACTCAATATTTCTGAGATAAAAATTCGTGAATGTGGATGGCTGAGACCAATATGCAGTCTTCATTAAATCTGTAATAGCAACACTATTTGTGTAAGCCCAAGATGTAGAAAGAGATCTTACTTCATGAGCCGAAATCTTAAGCACAGACTGCTGAGTTGAAGATAGATTATCATAAGCAGTACGGATAGTTAATTGAATCCATCTAGCAATAGAAGGGACCGAAATGTCCTTTCTATTAGGCATCAGAGACAGAAAGAAGCATTTCCGTCCCTTCCTGATAAACTGAGATCTTTGTTTATAAATACGTAAAGCTCTAACAGGACAGAGTAAAGGCCTACGCCCGTCTGAAGACGGAAGGGCCTTAATAACAATAGGTTCCGGATATTTATTAGGAGTCTGATTCTTAGCTAAAAATCCAACATTAGTAGTAAAGGTAATAGTGTTCCCGACACTACGATAGTGAGAATCGCCCACCGATAGTGCATGAAGCTCACTGAATCTTCTAGCAGAAGAGAAAGCTAAGAGAAATGCTGTCTTATAAGACAAGAATTTGAAATCTACTGTCCCAAGAGGCTCAAATGGCTTTTCTTTCAGTTAAAGAAGAACCCAAGCTAAATTCCATTTGGGAATTAATCTAAGAGTTCTGGGTCTATTTATCGAGAAGTTTCTAACTAATTTAGATAAAGAGACATTAGATCCAATTTGTACACTATCATGGTGTGCATAGGTATCAGATAACATAGACCTATAACCTTTAATAGTAACAGGCTGCAGTTTGATCTCGTCAAACAAGTATACTAGAAAGTTTGCAATGTCTGGTATGGAGGGATCAAAAATATCAACAGAACGATCCCTACACCAACGACGAAAGACCTTCCACTTAGCCGCATAGTTTAGCGAAGAGGAGGTCCTCCTACAGTCCACTGCTCGTCCTGTAAAATGCTTGCCTGCCGTGCAAGAAGGACCGCACAACGGAAATACGTGAAGGTTGAGACCTTGCGGGTTGTGATGAAGTTGATGCAATTTCCCCTGCGAAAGAAGATCCTCTCGTGGAGGAAGTTTTCGCGGTAAGTCCCACAGCAAACACCTGAGTAGATTTATCCACAGTCTCTGTGGAGACAGAGATGCTACACAGAGACAGAGATGCTACCAACAGAATTTTGCATTGAGATTGTTTTATCTTTAGCAATATTTGCTGAATTAACGGTGCTGGAGGATACGCATATCCTATCATTCCGTCCCACGAGATCGATAGAGCGTCTACTGCATATGCTCGGGGATCCGGACATGGAGACACATACGTCTGCAACTGATTGTTGAGTTGTGTCGCAAATAAGTCTATCATTGGCCGTTCCCATTGGTAGCAAATCTGATTGAATACCTGTTTGTTGAGAGTCCATTCTGACGGCAACAAGCCACCATTCCGTGAAAGGGAGTCTGCTAATACATTCAGACGACCCGGAATATGACGGACCGAAAGTAGAACTTGGTGTTCTAGAACAAACGGAAGGATTCTTTCCGTTAAATTGAATAACAGAATGGAATGAGTGCCTCCCTGGTTCCGGATATACGCCACTATTGTCGTATTGTCGGACAGACAGGATTTGGACATGTGCTTTCTGAATAATGTTCATCCAATGACGTAATGAAAGCCAAATTGACATCATTTCCTTGATGTTTATGTGCTTACTTAGAAACTGCGGATCCCAAAGACCCTGGCACTTCGAATCCGTTGGGATCAATGTTGCACCCCAACCTGTTTGACTGGCATCCGTCATAATCGTAAAACCCGGATCCGGCAACTGCAGTGTAACTCCCTGAGTCAACCACTGAATGTTTGCCCAGGTCTGAATCTCTTGTTTCACTTGATTTGACAAGAGAACGTCTATATGGAGCGAATGAATCTTTACACTCCAATTCTGAGTCAAGCCGACGTTACCGCAGACGAATGAGCTCGGAAATACATCATTACCGAGTTCATTACCCGAGTGAAAGCCCAGGGTGCTAGATTCAATCCGAAGCACATCGCCCGGAATTGATACACCACCCCTAGGACTGCGAAGCGTAGATACTTTCTGAATGTCGGATGTACCATGACGTGAAAGTACGCATCTTTGAGATCTATGCTTGTTGCATAATCGTTCACCCGAATACTCACTCTGACCGATCGAATCGTCTCCATATAAAACTTCGGAGCGACGATCAGCTTGTTTATCCAGCTCAAATCTATGACTGGACAGAACGAGCCGTCTGGTTTCGGAACCAGAAACAGATGGCTGTAGAACCCCGGTGTCTCCTGGTTTTCTACGACCTCTACCGCGTTCTCCATTAAAAGAGACTGCACCTGTGATAACAGAGCGTCTCTTTTCTGCAGATTTGACGGAAGTTGAGTCCATTTTGGACTTCGAGTTAATGGAGGCTTTCATTTGAAGGATATCTTTAGACCTTCCGAAATCACCCCTCTCACCCAAGGGTCGTCCGTAATCGACGCCCACTCTTGTGAAAAACTCGACAACCTTCCGCCAACCGGCACGCGACAGAGGTTGAAGCCATCACCTCCTGGACCTGCGAGGCCTGCGGAAGAAGAAACTACGTCCTCCACGACCCGCACCTCGTCCCGTCGACCTCGGGACATCAGACCGGTTGTCTCGGCCCGAATAACGTCCCGTACAAGAGTCGCTGCCTTGACGGTCTCTAGAATAAGACCTAGAGGATGTATAAGAACCTCTATAGGAACTTCTCTTGGGCGTACTTGTCCCACAAGTGCCTGTCTTACTCTTTTCTGCTGTATCCGACTTTTTGGAAGCGGATTTAAAAAGCAGAGAATCCGAAGCTTTCTTAGTTATCTTATCATAAATTGCTGAAAGCTTGCCATCGAAGAGAAGCTCTCCGGAGACCGAAGTGACTCTGAGAGAGTTCTTCACCTTACTATCCACACACGTGGATGTAGGTAGGGCTGCGTCACGTCTAACCAACTCCAGGTTTGCCACTGAAAGGGCGGAGTTATACGTGGAATAAGCCACTGCCCTTGAAAGAAGTCTTAATGAGGATTGTATATCCTGGAAATCTTTCCCTTGAAGACGCAATGATAACGCCTTAGTAAGGTGGTCTGCGTATGATAAAGCGTCTAAGCTTGCTCTGTTAGACGTTATTGTCGTTTCCAACGTCACGGTTGGAATGGACGTAGATGACGGTAATGACAATTCTAAGTCTTCCGCCTCGTCGTCTAGATGCAGAGGAACTCTCGGTATGCCCTGTCCTGCCGTTTCAAATTTATTCCTTGAATTGATGAAAGGCAGATTGAGAGCATTAGCGGACAAGAAACCAGCCTTGCATGTTTTGGAAGCAAGCTTATAGATAGCGTCGTTCAATAATTCGAATGTTCTTGTGACATTATTGGACTGTGTCGGAAACTCAGGGACGATGTCTTTGAACCGATCAAAGAATTCTGTGTCCAATGACGCTATCAGTCTCTTATAAGGCATCGCAGCCGTCTGGCCCGACGGAACAACTTGTGGAAGGTAATGCCGGATGAAATCTACGGCAGCTTTATGTTGTTCCGAAAGGGATAGCTCCAAATCCTCAGTATCCCTTTCGCCATCCTGTCGGACCCCCTGATGTTCTCGGTCGGCCGTACCCGATGCTTTGGCGGAGCGTACTGACCCAGCGCCGTCGGATAATTCTTGATCCGACATAGATTCTGTCGTTTGCTGGGATGCTGCGATAATTTGTGCTATTTGGGATAGCACGTCCGTCACTGAGGCCTGTGGAGTAGCGGTCTTACGCTGCTTAGCCGCTGGAAGCTCCGTGTATACTGACTCCTGCATACTTCTTTTATGCGAACGTAGGGAGTCTACAGGCCTCTTGTCCCTGGCTACCGGATGGCGTGACCTGGTCGCCGTGGAATCCCTGATTGGCGAAGCTGGCTGGATATCCGTGGTCACGTAGCCAAGGTGCGGTCGTGTGTGCTGCTGAGAGGATGAGGAAGCCTTTTGGACAGTCTCTCCGGACTGTCTATATAATGGAGCATCCCGAGCGGCGGATGTATGCTCCGAATGCGAAACATTTTGTACCACAACATCTGGTCCCAGATGTTGTTGTACGAGAGAGGGGCCTCTCACGCTCGCAGCCCGGATGGACCTGGACGAGCTAGGAACCGGACTACTAGGCTTCCTCCATTCTCTCCTCTTATCCACCGTCACTGGGTGTGCACCTAGAATATTTATAGTGCTCGCATCACCCAAATCTCCTTCCTGGACCGCAACGGACGAACCCGGCTGCCGAACCATTCGATGAATGGACGCTAGACCGGGTGAGCTAGCGGACGTCAACGCCGTCGATCCTACTAGGGACCTCTTAGGCAATTGGCGTATCTCCATGAGCACTTTTGCCGCTAGCTCTTCATTTAATTGTGACGACGGAGGCACACTATTGGAAGACATCACGGAAACATCACCCTGTTCTTGTTCCTCTGAAATAGAGATTGATAAACTAGAGTGACCCTGCGGAGAAAGGACCGGCATGGCCCTTTCCTCGCTAACAACATACCGTGACACACGTTTCCAATGTTTGTCATCCCAATATTCACATATTGAACAGGAGTTAGTGCGAGTACACTGACTACAATTAATACAATGATCATGAAAGTCAGAGGAAGATTTCCTCTTATTACAATTTGTACAATATCCTTTCATTGTGAAAAGAATACAAAAAGTTCTAGTACTCGCACGAACCCCTGCAAACAAAGATACATAATAACATGATCCATTAACATAGAAAAAATAATTGAAATCAAAAAAAAATTTTGAAAAAATATTTTTTCAGCAAAGCCCAAGTTTCTGAAAAGTAACGTTGAGCCCCAATGGATCCCAAGCCTAAGTGTGGACAAAAATTTCAAACATATTTTAAAAAATTAATGCAACACTTACGAATAATAATAATGTATCTTGTAATGAATTAAACTAGTACAAAGACAAAAAATCCCCCTCCACAGAGACTGTTGCCAATGTAAACAAGAAGTGTATAAACACCAGAAACATGACTCCAGGCACTGATAACCCTGGCCCGAAATCAGTTACCAATAATACACTATCTGATGCAAAACAGAGACTTCCAGGGAAGAAACTGCAGAAAATCAGATGATAGATGCAGAACACTACGCCTAAACACCCATGGGTGAGAACGTAAACATGGGGGAAAAGAACAGAATTCATTCTGTTACCCAGCTAAATCTCCCAAGAAATTTTAGTAATAATATTACTCAAAAATATGCCAAAAGCATGGGAGAATAGCAAGGGCGGACTTAAAGGAAAAGGAGAGAGGAAACACTGAACAAGCAGTGAAACTTAATAGCAAGAATGACAACAACAGGCCCATGCCTCGAAAATAGGCAACTTAACATAATTTCATTAAAAAATTTTAAGTTACAGCCCTGAATATTTTCTGTCACTCATTTCTCCTCTCCTCCTTCTATATCGACTTTAGATCTACTATTTCTCTAATATTTATGTGTCTGGCATCATTTAAACTGAGATTTACAAGCACAAATATCAGTCAGATGTGAACTGATGAAGGGCCAAACAAAGAATGATAATTGGCGCCAATTTCGGGACGTCCTTGACACTGCGCATGCGCAGTGAGGGCCAAGTATGGAGGACCTTTAGGACATGATTTCTTTTGGTTTTAGATGCAAATTTTGGGGATTGGGGGGCAAAATTTGTGTTTGGCCCTAGAATTTTAAGAGTTAGCACCAGAGCTATGTCTGGGTCATTGGTACAGTATAAAAATATTATAAATTTATAGTAATTTGTATATTTTTATACTTACCAATGGCCCAGACTAGCTGGTGCTTAACTCAAAGTTATCAAGGGCCAAACACAAATTTTGAACCACCCAACCCCCAAAATTTGCTTGCAAAACTGAAAACTAAAAGTCCTGTCTGGCCCTCCATACATTTACTCTCTGCACATGCGCAGACGTCAGGAAGTGACCAGAATTGGCGCCAACATCATTCTTTGTAGAAGAGAGTACTACATAATAATTCAGCGGGAGGAATGAGTGCCCACTCATGGGAGGTTCATCTCTGTCTGGGGCATTGGTAAGTACAAAAATATACAAATTACTACAAATTTATAATATTTTAACACTGTAAACCAATGGCCCAGACTAGCTGAATCGTAAAAAGGCAGAGGGCCTAGGACTTCAGAATTAGTAGATCAACATAGTTCCAATCCTGTAATCCAAAGTGAAAGGAAATTAAAATTATTAGGAATTACATGTATGTCTCTCTATACAGTAATAGAGAAGACGTATCATCAAAAAGGAGCCCAGTTCAAGTAATTCTGTAAACTTAGCATGAAGACTATGCTAATTGGATGTAACAATATCCCAATTTTTAAGGCTAGCCTGGACTAAGCCTCACAAATAAAGATGGCATATTTGAGAATGAGAGAATATCCCCCACAAACATATGCCATATACAATAAAACTCCAGATGTATGCAGGATATAATTACAGACAAAACAGCTTCACTCATAGTTACATACTTATCAAACTGGAGGAGAGGTAAAAAGTCACCCCCCTCCCTTTTCTTTTGAAGGAATCTTCAAAAAGAAAAGAGTGGAGTGCTCAAGAATCAGTAAAAGCGGTACCAAAAAACAATATAAATATTCGTCGAACAGGCACTCAGGTATTAATTATAATTAATAAATGGTGCTTAATGCGACTTCAGAAGCTAAGGCTATAGCAACGATCCCGGTAATTAATATCACCCGCTATATAACATACACCGGAGACAGCATTCGCAAATAGGTTCAAAACTGAGGATATAATATATCACATACACATGTCCAACAGAACCATAATGTACGATCTCTGGAAAGTAACACACTTCCAAGGTAACCCACAGGCGACCCCATTCAGGCGTACAATAAATTCCAGTAACAACACTCCCCGACGTGTACTATCCAATATCTATGACACAATAAATGTGCGAATATACGAGAGTGTGAACAAGGTGTATTTGATTGAGGTACCAACATTAATAGAAACCTGGATGTAGAAATGGAAGTAGGTAGTAGTAGTAGATTAACAGGCTAGGCTCGATACGGACCACCCCCGAAATAATTCATAACTTCTAAGGTTCATAACATATCATTATGAAATCCTGCATGTAATCATCTGAATACCAGTTAACTGGCTATGCAGCCTCTGAGGTACCCAAGGACAAGCAATTTATTTAAGATGAATTATGTGTTTGTATATGACATATAGACAATCACAGGAAACCAACCAACTAAAAAGTGGATGTGCCCATGAGGTCGCCATAGAACACGACGCCGCCAATTGAAAAGTCATGAAATGCATGTATGTATTTAAACTCATATGAGGCTTGCGGGAAGAAAACTACGTCTTGCTCAGTAATCGCCTCTAAACACAATGGCGATGGGGGAGGGGGGATTCGAAGTCATATCGAACCCTCCTCACCCACATTACTTTAATAGTTCTTGTGTTAGTTATAAAATAATATAGGAACCGCAATGGTTCCCTCATATCTAACTGACTCCATTATGCCACTGTGGGCAGAGAAGGACGTGATGAATAAAAACTTCCCCTGATAAAGAAAGTCCTCACGTGGAGGAAGCTTCCAGGGAAGACTGATCCAAGGTTTCGGTGATGACAGAGGTGCTACTAGTAGGATTCACAATGAGACTGTTTGATCTTAAACATAATCTACTGAATCAACTGAATTGGAGGATACGCATATCCTATCATTCATCCCCATAAGTCCATCATCGAGGCCTGAGGAGCAGCGGTCTTCTGTTTCTTAGCCACATGCTGCTCCTGGGATGGTGTGTCGGAAATGGATCCTTTCTCCGAACGTCCCGATGATCAAGGCCTCGTCTCCCTAGCTACCAGATGGTCCAACTTCACGGGCGAAGGGTAGTTCCTTTTTCGTGCAACAAGCTGGAAATCTGAAGTTGGGTAGCTAGGATGTGGTCGTGTGTGCTTAATGTAGTGGAGGAAGCTGTGACTGAAGCCAACCCCGGCTGCATACTAGACGGAGCGTCCTGAGCGTCGGGTGGAAATATGCTCCGTCTCGTGCAAGTTTCCAAGCAGAAAACTTCATTTCGGCCTTGTGAAACATAGCGGAGGAAGCCTTAACTGAAGTCGACCCTGGCTGCAGACTAACAGAGCGTCCCAAGTGGTATGCTCCATCTTATGCAAGTTTCCAACCAGAAAACTTCATTTCAGCCTTGTGAAACATAGCGGAAGAAGCCTTAACTGAAGTCGACCCTGGCTGCAGACTAACAGAGTATCCTGAAGGAAGGGCGGACATATGCTCCGGCTTGTGCAAGTTTCTCAAAACAACATCTGACCCCAGACATTGCCAAATTAGAGAGGGGGGCTCCCTATTTCCATCGTCGCTGGGTGAGCTATTTATATTATAGTGCTCGCTCTACCCAATCCACTTCATAGACCACAACAGACTTACCCGGCGTCACAGCCCCCACATTTGGAGTACCACTTCACCGGTCGAGTTAGCTGCTTGCAAGAGATTAAAACCTTTAATCAAAGGCTCTAACTCTTGCAATAATGAGCACTGCTGCTAGCTCTATATGCTCCACAGAGCGCGACGACGGTAGCACACTTGGATGATGTGTCATAATATCACCATGTTCATGTTCCTCTGAAACAGAAACTGACAGAATGAATTAAAACACAGTAAGAGGCCCTGATCCTCAGAACCTCACCGCCAACAACGTACCGCAACACCCGACTCCAACATCAGTCATCCCAGTGCAACACAAGAATGACAGAAGTCCGCAGGAGTGTATCAACTAAAGTCGAAATCAGTCCTCCAAACTCCACAACAATATATATATATAACTGAGATACATGAATAATAACAATCATAATTAAATTCAAAATATTTTTTGTAAACAAAAAAATTTGAAAAAATGCCCAAGTTCCCAAAGGGAACATTAAGAGCCCAATGGCATCCCGATCGAGCCTAAGTGTGGACAAAATCCAAAATGTTTGAGCTAAACTACCAGAATAATAATCCATGTATCCTACAGTATACTACCATAATAGAATACAAAACAAGAGGCCCCACGGGGCCTGAAGTGCTCATCTTGTACAGAACACAATTTAAACAGAGTCCAAGAATGAGTCTACATTAAGCAAGCCATCTCCATAGGCTACACTGTCAATCCTTGAGTCCCTCAGGAGTGACAAAAATAATCTGGGCATTATGCCTTTTCTTCAGTTGATCATAAGTAAAATGTAGAGCTCCCCTATGAAGCCCCTTGATACAACCTATGTATATTAATCTTAGTACCTCTAGAGGGTACTGAATACAAAATTTTTAATTCTTCAGCAAAATGGCCAATTCCGGCTCCCATAGGGAGCCCAAATATTAACCCAGGCTCTTGATTTGAACACAGTTAAATCTGACTTCCCTAGAGATGTTGTGTACCAAATATGAAAGCATTCTGACTGTTGGATCTGAAGAAGAGAAATTGTAAAGAAATTTCTTCGAATTGCACTAAGTTCAAATTTGGGCTACCATAGTGAGCCCAAATACTGACCTATGGATCCGATTTGAACAAACTTGAATCTGACCCCCCTAGAGATGTTGTATACCAAATGTGAAAGCATTCTGACAAGTGAATCTGAAGAAGAAGATTTTTGAAGAAATTCCCTCATATTGTACTAAGTTAATTGTTCCCATATGGAGCCCAAATATTAACCTAGGCACTCGAATTGACCAACCTGGAATCTGACCCCCCTAGAGATGTTGTATACCAAACATAAAAGCATTCCGACTGGTGGATCTGAAGAAGATTTTTAAAGAAATTTTCTCATATTGCACTAAGTAAACATTTGGGCTACCATAGTGAGCCCAAATATATACCTAGGGATTTGATTTGAACAAACTTGAATCTGACCCCCATAGAGATGTTGCATACCAAATATCAAAGCATTCTGACTGATGGATCTGAAGAAGAAGATTTCTTTAAATTACCCTCCATATTGGACAAAGATAAAATTTGGGCTTCCGTAGGAAGCCCAAATATTAACCTAGGGAGTTGGTTTGAACAATCTAGAATCTGACCCTCATAACAATGATGTATACCAAATATTAAAAGATTCTGACTTGTGGTTCTGAAGAAGAAGATTTTTAAAGAATATTCCCCATATTACCCTATGTTAAAACTTCGGGCTCCTGTAGAGAGCCCAAATATGAACCAATGAGCTTTATTTCAACAAACGTTTATCTGACCCCCCTATGAATGCTGTATACCAAATATCAAAAGATTCTGATGATTGGTTCTGGAGAAAAGATTTTTTAAAATTTTTGCAAATATGCTGACTCAGCATTTTTTCGATGCCCATTACAGAACACTCTAACATAACCGATGGCAATTTTTTTTTACCATTCAATTCTACTGGTCATAAGGATACTTCATACCAAATAAAAGCTCTCTGTTCCGTGGGGTTTGGGAAATATGGGCGTTTGAAAATATTTCTATTTTCAGCTCCCAGGGTTCCCATGGGGATGCGGGAATTTTTTTTTTGCATGGGTCAAGTACTTATGACCCAATACTACCACAAACCACAAACCAAATTTGGTTCATACCGGACCATCGGTTCAGAAAATAGAAATTTTGGGTGGGGACAAAAATCTTACCCCTCCTATTACAAAGCCAAATATTACTTTACGAACTTCGTTTGAACAAACTTGATTCTACACCTCATATGGAAGCTCCATAGCAAATATCAAGTCATTGTACACACTGGTTCTTGAGAAGAAGATTTTAAAAATATTTTGGAGCGTTTACCCCCACTCCCTCCCTATGGGGCTGGGCATGCTAAGTTGAACAAAAATGAAATGCCCCTTTGGGACCATCACTCACACAAACTTTCACTTGAATTGGCCCAGTGGCTTTGGAGGAGAAGACCAAAACATGGTGTTGACGGACGACGAATGGGAAGCGATGAGATTAGCTCAGCTTGACTTTGTCAAGATGAGCTAAAAACACCTATATATGAGGACATTAACAATGTAAACAACATCAATGTAAACAAGACATCAGGCACACAAAAAGGCCCAAAGTCAGAACCAACTGAAATGCTATCAGATGCAAAGCTCGATCTCCATACGAAGAAAAAACGATACATCGGATAGAAGATGCAAGACTAAACGGACTAACACCCCTAGGATGAGGACGTAACTCTGGGGAAGAAACAGAATAATATTCTGAAATAAATGTTAAACTCCCAAGAAGTTTAATAACAAATTTCAATTAAAAATAGACAAAATAATTTTATGAATATTACAAAGTTACAGCCCTGAATGTTCAAAACCACCGTTGAACACATCCTTCATCCAATAACAGCCTTGAATCCACCAATTCTTGCAATGATTTGTGTCTGGCATCCTCAAAAAAGGAGATTTTAAAGCACAGATGTCATTTCATTGTTGATGACTTTAGGGCCAAACAGAGAATGAAAGTGTCAATGACACTGTAGCTCAACTTTGAATATGACAGGAATTAGTATTTGCTGTGACCAGGTCAACAATAATGAATATGACAGGAATCAGTATTTGTTGTGACCAAGTCAAAAATAATGAATAAGAGAAAAAGGAGTTTTGTTGTGACCACGTCAACCATAGTAAATCAATTACAAGGTGACTGCAATGGTCTAACGAATAGGACATAAGTATTATATGTGATGCATCCCATGTTAGTAAACATTCACACAAAAAATTATTCAAATCAGAGCTTTCATATAGAAATTCTGAGCAAAAAATTGATTGCACAAAATTTTGTACAAAATGGCTGCTGGTGGCCATCTTGAATTTCGGACCGGACCCTAAAACACTCGTTCTCGTCCCACGGTGATAACAAAGATATCCAAGAAGTTTTGTAAAGATCGGTCCATAAATACGGCCTCTAGCCCGAGCCGTATTGGCATTTGCAGTTACAGTCGTTAAAGTAACACTAAATAGATCAAAGTTAGTCTAATTGGCATAATTTATGCACGAGAAAAAAACTTGTATTATATGTGATGTATCCCATAGTACTAAACATTCACACAAAAAATTATTCAAATCAGCACTTTCATATGGAAGTTCTGCGCAAAAATCTGATTGCACCTAATTTTGTACAAAATGGCTGCCAAAGGCCATCTTGAATTTCAGCCGGACCCCAAAACACTCGTTCTCATCCCATGGTGATAACAAAGGTACCCAAGAAGTTTTGTAAACATGGGTTCATAAAAACGGCCTCTAGCCCGAGCCTTATTGGCATTTGCACTTACAGTGCTGAATGTAACACGAAATAAATCAAAGGTAATCTAATTTGCATAGTTGATGCACGTGAAAAAACCTGTATTATATGTGATGTATCCCATGGTACTAAACATTCATACAAAAAATTATTCAAATCAGAGCTTTCATATGGAAGTTCTGAGCAAAAATCTGATTGCACCTAATTTTGTACAAAATGGCTGCCAACGGCCATCTTGAATTTCGGACCAGACCCCAAAACACTCGTTCTCGTCCCACGGTGATAACAAAGGTACCCAAGAAGTGTTGTAAAGAGCGGTTCATAAATATGGCCTCTAGCCCAAGTCTTGTTGACGGCATGACGGATGGACAGATGGACGACGGGCCATGACGATACCTCAAATTTGGCTTCCCCAAAGTTGAGCTAAAAATGATGTTGGCGCCAATTCTGGTCACTTCCTGACATCTGCGCATGCACGGAGAGTACATTTAAATGTATGGAGGGCCAGATAGGACTTTTAATTTTTGGTTTTGCAAGCAAATTTTGGGGATTGTGGGGTTCAAAATTTGTGTTTGGCCCTTGATAACTTTGAGTTAAGCACCAGCTAGTCTGGGCAATTGGTTACAGTGTAAAAATATCGAACCAAAAAACCTGAAAATAGTCACAAATATCATCAGATTTCCGACATTTCTGGTCATATTTTGTTGTTATAAATTTAATAGTCAAATAATTAAAATGAAACAACTTGAGAAAAATAAAATAAGAGCAAATAATTCGTCCCCTGAGTACCAATGTGTTCTATGTGCCAGTAGGCACACAGAACACATTGGAACTCAGGTGACGATATGTCAACAAAATATTGTTTACTCGTTTCCTTAACAGCCCAACGGATGTAACTCTATCTGTTGTCTTCTGCGTTTGTAAAAGCAAAACAATTAGCGGAGTGTGAGAAACGCATCCCCAAATTTATTTTCACTATGCTTCTATTGTGTTTCAAACGGGACAAAAACGTTATCTCTACCAACATGTATGGTATATGGAGATTTAATACCTGGATGTCTCTTTAAACACCTCGCCTGCAGCTCGGTGTTTAAAAACCGACATCCAGGTTTTAAATCTCCATATACCATACATGTTGGCGGAGATAACTTATAATGTCTCTCATAACTGTGCATAAAATCACCTCAATTGGAATCAGATAATAGCTACAGTATGATAAAATTTTGCTATGAAATATTATATTTCAGGTTACCTGTTTGGGAGCCAATTAGCTATCATCAGGCTGTCATTTAGAAGGAAAGCATGGACCCGTTGTAACTGTGAAAATGATTCTGGATCAACTTCAGTTAAGTCACCATTGTGTATGAGCTGTCGACCAGGTACTTCTGTCACACTCTACAAGACAAAATAACTAAATCACCAATCTATTATCAACTTTGTAAGCCACATCAGAATAGAGAAGTACCTCACAAGAACTACCCAACAAAAGGGTTGTAAGGTAACCCAAATGGAATTCATGACTTACTTTCTCTTCATTGATAGTACAGTGGAACCCTGTACATTGAATAGCCATCTTGTCGGTGAAAAAATCCAATTAACTGCAGACTGCAAAATTATTTTTCAAAGGTAATTTGTAACATGAGTCAATGTTTCCATCAGGGATAAAATGCTGGGTCCCTTTTATGGAGCTTTGGGAGGAAAAGTCTAGTGCTGAAACAGCTGACAGGATATCCGGTTACAAACTGGTTACCAAAGTAGCCAGACAAAAAAACTATCAGAAGGATAACCCCAATGTTAACAATGTATATTATCTATAGTGTAAAAAGCCTATCTATTCCCCTGAATGCTAATGTTACTGCGGTAATTAATCAAGGTCACTATGAAAATATAATTTGTTGCACTTTGATTGTCATTTAATAGTCCAGTTCAATGCTCAAACAACCATGACACAACCACGAGGATACCGCATTTAGCTGTATCTGAAAATTGTTACTTTACTGTAGTGATGCCGTCTACATTCTTTACAACAAATATTGTGGGTCTGGGAGAAAACTAAGCATGGGGATAGGGTGCTTAAAAGGGATCCCCTGCCCCATAGTGCAATTCCGACATGAGTATTTTTTTCAAACATACCAAGGGTAACCTTAGTTTAGCAAAATTCTTGTTACATATACAGTGGGACCCACTTAATTGGATATCTCTTAACTGAATAACCCTGTTAATTGAATATAATTTCCCAACACAAAACCATTTACCATACCTCGAGTACAAATTTGACCTGTTAATTGAATATAGGTTATGGAGTAAACTCCTGTTAACTGAATAAAAAATCTTGCAAGGTGTCGAGAAATTACACTGACTGTCTCCAGTTTTCCTTTGTTTATAGACCTATTTGACCTCAGAACATTCAATACAGGCATTTAATCTATTATATGTTATTTAACAGAGCTCATGGAGCTCTGTCAAACAATATATAATAGAATAAATTCAAAGTTTATCTCTAGAATACAGGGAAGTACACAATCCCTCTTAATTGAGTACTCCTCTTAACTGAATAATTTTCACTGGCAAAGTGGCTATTCAATTAACAGGGTTTCACTGTAATTGTTTCGTTACAATTTATTGAAAATTGCCTGTAGGCACTCTCCAATACATTTTAACAAAACAACTTTATATATGTAGTATTATATTACTATATTATATACTACTACAAACAACAAGCCAATGCATATGGTGTACAGCCACTATAGTAGCCTTCAGAACATTTAAATAAAGTCATGATAGTGGCTTTTAGCACTAAACAAGTTTATAGGAGGGTTAAAAAACAGGAAGTTGGTCATATTCTTATATTCTAGTGATAAACTAAGCATTTATTCAATTATGACTGAACTAATAGAGCTCCTGGAGCTTTGTAAAATGTATGATAGATTAACCCTTTACCTATCATGAAAAGCAGAGGATACT
Source organism: Pictodentalium vernedei (assembly GCA_031216915.1). NCBI lineage: Eukaryota > Metazoa > Mollusca > Scaphopoda > Dentaliida > Dentaliidae > Pictodentalium > Pictodentalium vernedei. The sequence continues at coordinate 197,976,709 of CM062290.1, forward strand.
TGTAAAAAACATTCTTGAATAACTAATTTTTTTCATTTTTTGTCTCAAAAACATAGGTTATGACCCCTCATTGGAACGAGTTTGATGAGCTCGTTCCAATGGGGTATCATAACCTTTCTTTTTGAGACAAAAAATTAAAAAATAATGAAAGTTAAAAAATTTATAGTAATTTATATATTTTTTATACTTACCAATGACCCAGACATAGCTGGTGCTAACTCTTAAAATATAGGGCCAAACACAAATTTTGCCCCCCAATCCCCAAAATTTGCATCTAAAACTAAAGAAAACATGTCCTGAAAGGCCCTCCACACCTCGCCCCTCCTGCGCATGCGCAGTGTCAAGGACGTTCCGAAATTGGCGCCATTATTCATTCTAATAACCAGTGCCTGGTAAGCGCTATGTACTCAGCGGGGAGGCAAGAGTTCCCAACTCCTGGGAGGGCCATCCCCGTCTGGGTCATTGGTAAGTATAAAAAATATATAAATTACTATAAATTTTTTAACATTTTTATACTGTACCAATGACCCAGACATAGCTGAATAGTAAAAAGGCTGGAGGGCCAAGGACATAGAGCAAAATGGAATACGCTCAATAAAATAAAATAGTCATCCCCTGTAGGGAAAAAGAAGTAATAGGCCTTACATGTATCTTTCTTATTTATGATAAATTAGAAAGATACAACACCTTCCAAAATTGTGCTTCATACATCCATGTACTCTATTAATATCCAATATAATCCTTATACTAATAATTTTTAAAGTAAGCCAATAAATAAAGTAAGTCTAGAGAAATAGAGACTCTTATACTCCTAAAAGTGTCTGAGGATTGCATAATCATGTCCGTTGACATATGCAATATTCAAAAGCTATACTTTAAAAACTAAGACTTGAATGAATTTTAAAAACCTAAACTTCTCACTAAACAACCATCCCAATAACAGCTCAGAATTACTAACTCCGGAGGAGGTATCCCCTTGTTTTCATAGTAAAACAGGTGACCCAAGGGAACACCCTCCCCCCCCCCCTTTTTCTTGCCCTGGGTCAAATAGCCCAGAGCGAAGAGGGCAGCCGAACGGAGACACTGCCGAAACAGACAGCCTACCTAGCTATAGTAGCAACTGTTAAGTGAATGACATTCTGAGCAGTAGATAATAGACCTAACAATAGAGGCCTCCAGAAATGGACTCGATATTTCTGAGATAAAATTCATGAATGTGGATGGCTGAGCGCAATGAGCGGCCTTCAAAAATCTATAATAGCGACACTATTAATGTAAGCCCAAGAAGTAGAAGAACTCTTACTTCATGAGCCGAAATCTTAAGCACAACTGCTAAGTTAATGATATACCATAAGCAGTACCGATAGTTAATAGAATCCATTAACAATAAAATGGAGCGTAACGTCCTTCTACTAGACATCAAAGACAGAAGAAGCTTACGCCCATAGTAATAAACAGATATCTGTTTATAAATACATAAACTGTACCCGGAAAGAGTAAAGGCCTATGCCCATACGAAGACGGAAGGACCTTAAAATAATAGGTTCCGGATAATAGGAGCCTAACTCTTATGCAACAATCCAACCTAAATAGTAACGGAAGTATTGATTCCGAAACTATGAAAGTGAAAATCATCCATCGATAGTGCATAAAACTCACTGACTCTACAGTAAAAGAGAAACCAACAGAATTACTGTCTAAAAGGTCAGAATTTGAAAACTACTGTTTCCAGAGGCTCAAATGATTACTTAGGTAAATAAGAACCGAAGTTAAAATCCGTATAGGAATTTAATCTAAAGATTCTAAGTCTATTTATCAAAAAGGTACTAACTGACTTAGATAAAGAGACAAAAGACTCAATTGTAAACTATCGTAGAGTGCATAGGTATGAGGTAACATAAACCTATAACCTAAATAATAACAGGCTGCAGTAGATCTTGTGAAACAAGTATACTAAAAATTAGCAATGAGTAGTATGGAGGGATCAACAATATGAACATAATGATCCCTACACCACGACGGAAGAGCCTCCACTTTAGCCGCATAGAATAGCGAAGAAGAGGATCTCCTATAGTAAGAAATCGCGTCCAAAGCTCGTCCAGTACAGTGCTTACAATACAATACGGACCACACAACGGAATACATGAAGGTTGCGACCTTGCTGGTTGTGATAAAGATGACACGATTTACCCAGTGAAAAAGATCCTCACATAGAGGAAGATTTCACGTTAAGACCCACAGTAGACAAGAGAGTAAATTACTCATGATCTCTGTGAAGATAGAGATGCTATCAACAGAAATGTATTGTGGTTGTTTATCTTCGCAATACCTGCTAAAACAACAGCGCCGGAGGATACGCGTATCCTATCATTCCGTCCTATAGATCAATAGAGCGTTAACAATATTAGCTCAGAGATCTGGACAAGCCAACACATACGTCTGCAATTGATTAGCAAGCTGTGTCATAAATAAATCATCATTGGGCGCTCCCATAGATAGCAAATCTGATTGAATACTTGTTTGTTGAGAGTCCATTCTGACAGCAACAAGCGACCCGTAAGAGAACGGGAGTCCGATAAAACAATCAGACGATCCGGAATATGACGGACCAAAACTGAACTTGGTGTACTATGACCAACAGACGGATTCTTTCCATTAAATTGAATAACGGAAACGAAAGAGTGCCTCCCTGGTTCCGGAGATACACCACTACTGTCGAATTAAAGGACAGGAATTTGGGCATGCGTTTCTGAATAATGTTCATGCAATGACATAAAGCAAGCCTAAAAAAACATTATTCCGCGGAAGAAAACTGATTGCTAAAAGACTGCGGAACCCAAAGACCCTGGCACTTCGAATCCGTAGGGATCAGTATTATATCCCAACCTGTTTGACTGGCAACCGTCATAACAGCCACACTCGGGTCCGGCAACTGCGGCGGCACTCTCTGAGTCAACCACCGAATGTTTGCCCCAGTCTGAATCTCTTGTAACACTAGATAGACAAGAGAACGTGTAAATCGAGCAATTCATGGATTGCCGAAAAGTTGCCGTCGAAGAGAAGCTCCTCCGAGAACGAAGCGACTCTGAGAGAGTTCTTAACCTTACTATCCACGCGTGTGGACGTAGCTAGGGCTGCGTCACGTCTAACTAACTCCAATCAGCCACTGAAGGGCGGAGTTATACGTGAACAAACTACTGCCCTCAAAAGAAATTACATTGAGAATAATATCCCGTAAATCTTTTCTTGAAGACGTAATGATAACGCCTCAGTAAGGCGGATTACGTATAATAAAGCGTCTAAGTTAAGTCTACTATACATAATGTCGTTCCCAACATTGAAATTGGAAAAGACATAAACGGCGAAAAAGAATATATGCAGTCTTTAATCACACCGTCTAGACGCATATGAACTCTCGGTATGCCCTGCTCTGCCAAAATAAACTATTTGTATAAATGATAAAATGGCAGAAATGAGCAACGCGGACAAGAAACTAAACTATCATGCTTAGTAGCAAGCTTGTATATATATATATATAGCGTCGAAAAATAAAACACATGTTGTAATGACAATATTGGACTGCGTCGGTAAGTCAGGGACAATGTCCCTGAACCGATCGAAAAATCCGAGTCGAATGACGCTATAAGTCTCTTATCCAAGATCGCAGCAATGAAGTCCGAAATAATAAACACTGGAAGATAATGCCAGAAGATATGAAAGGCATCTTCCGATACTACTAAAGGGAAAACTCGAAATCTTTCGAATCCCTTTCGCCATCCTGTCGGACCCTATAAAGCGTTCGGTCGTCTGTACCTGATGCAACCGCGGACCGCACCGACCCAGCGCCGTCGGATAATTCCTGATTCGACCGAGAAACTGTCAATTGCTGGGATGCTGCGAAACAACTGTGCTAACTCGGATAGCACGTCCGTCACTGAGGCCTGAGGAGAAGCGGTCTTACGATGCATTGCCGCTGGAAGCTCCGTGATCGTTACCCCGTGCATACTACCAATATGCGAGCGAACGGAGTGTATAGGCCTCGTGTCCCTTGGCTACCGGATGGCGTGACCTATTCGCCGTGGAATCACTGAATGCCGAAACTGATTGGAAACTCGAGGTCACGTAGCCAATGTGCGGTCGTGTGCCCTGCTGTGAGGATGAGGAAGCATTAAAGACAGTCTCTCGGACTGTCAATATAGCGGAGCGTCCCGACCAACGGACATATGCTCCGAATGTAAAATATCTGAACCACAACATGCGGTCCCCTATGTTGTTGGGCGAGAGAGGGACCTCTCTCGCTCACAGCCCGGACGGACCTGGACAAGCCAGGAACCGGACTAACAGGCTTCCTCCGATCTGTCCTCAATCTGCCGTCACTGGGTGAGTACTAAAGTAATTAAAGTGCTCGCATCACCCAAATCTCCTTCCTAGACCGCAACGGACAAACCCGGCAGCCGAACCATTCGATGAATGTACGCTACACCGGGTGAGCTAGCGAATGTCACTCCGTAGGCGATAGACATATTCCATGAGCACTTATTGCCGCTAACTCTTCATTAACTATGACGACAGAGGCACACTTTTGAAAGACATCTCCATAACTCTTCGAACAAGAAACCAGAAATGCTTGGTTAGCAAGCATAAAATAATAATATATATAGCGTCGTTCAATAATTCGAAACTTTGTGTGACATTATTGGACTATGTCGGAACTGAGGGACGATGTCCCTGAACCGAACCAAAAATTTCTAAGTCCACCGACGCTATCAGTTTCTTATCCGGCATCGCAGCATTCTGGTCTGACGAAAGAAGCTGTAGAAGACCAAGTCAGATGATATACACAACAGCATATGTTGTTCCGAAAGGGAAAACTCGAAATCCTCCGAATCCCTTTCGGTATCACGTCGGACCGGATGAAACTTTCGGACGTCCGTACCCGCTTCCGCGGAGCGTCCCGACCCAGCATCGTCGGATAAAATATATGCGACAGATTCAGTTGATGCTGGGATGCTGCGATAAACTGTGCTATTAAGGAAAGCACGTCCGTTCCCGAGGCCTGTGCAGTAGCGGTCTTACGATGCATTGCCGCTGGCAGCTCCGTGTACGTTGACTCCCGCACACTTCCTATGCGAACGTCCGGAGTCTGCAGGCCTCGTGTCCCTGGCTACCGGATGGTGTGACCTGGTCGCCGAAGAATCCTTGATCGGCGAAGCTGGTAATATATCGGCGGTCACGTAGCCAAGGTGCGGTCGTGTGCGCTGACGAGAAGAGGAAGCCTTAGCAGTCTCAGCGGACTGCCTATACAACGGAGCGTCCCGAGCGATGGACGTATGCTCCGCTTACGACACATTTTGTACCACAACATCTGGGGCCAGATGTTGTTGAACGAGAGAGGGGCCTCTCTCGCTTGCCGTCCGGATGGACCGGAACGAGCTATGAATCGGACTAAAAGGCTTCCTGCGTTCTCCCTCCGATCCGCCGTCACTGGGTGTGCATTAGGTTAATTTATAGTGCTCGCATCACCCCAAAATTCCTTCTAGACCGCAACGGACGAACCCGGCTGCCGAACCATTCGGTGAATGGACGCTACACCGGGCGAGCTAGCGGACGTCAAAGGCCGTCGAATCTACTAGGGTCCTCTTAGGCAATTGGCGTATTTACATGAGCACTTTTCTGCTAGCCCTTCATTAATTGTGACGACGGAGGCACACTGTTGGAAGACATCACAGATACATCACCCTAATCTTGATCGTCTGAAATAGAAATTGATAAAGTAGAGTGACCCTGCGGGGAAAGGACCGGAGTGTCCAAATCCCCAACAACATACCGTGACATACGCTTCCCATATTGTCATCGAAATCATACGATACAGAACAGGAGTTAATGCGAGTACACTGACCACATATAGAATGATAATAAAGTCAGAGGAAGACTTCCTCTTAAAACAATTGATCAATATCCTTTCAATGTGAAAAGAAAACAAGTCCTGGTACTCGCACTAACCCCTGGCAATCAAAATACATAATAATAATATGATCCATTAATATAGAAAAAATAATTGAAATCAAAATATTTTGAAAAAATATTTTTTCAGAACAGCCCAAGTTTCTGAAAAGTAACGTTGAGCCCCAATGGATCCCAAGCCTAAGTGTGGACAAAAATTTTAAAAATATTTTAAACAATTTATTCAACACTTACGAACAATAATAATGTATCTAGTTATGATTAAAATAACATCAAGATATTATTTTTTAGAAATCCCCCCCTCACACAGAGGGCTGTTGTAAATGTAAACAATGAGTGTAAAAACACTAAAATAAGACTCCAGGCACCCAGGCCCGAAATCAGTTACCAAAATACACTATCTGATGCAAAACAGAGACTTCCAGGGAAGAAACTGCAGAACATCAGATGGTAGATGCAGAACACAACGCCTAACCACCCGTAGGTGAAGACGTAAACATGGGGAAAGAACAGAATTCATTCTGTTATTCAGCTAAAACTCCCAAGAAAATTTAGTAATAATAATTACAAAAACTATGCCAAAAGCATGGGAGAATAGCAAGGGGGAACTTAAAGGACAGGGAGAGAGGAAAACACTTAAAAAAAAACAGTGTAACTAAATAATCAGAATGACAACAAAATGGCTGCTGCCTTGAAAATAGGTAACTTAACATAATTTCATTAAAAAATTTTAAGTTACAGCCCTGATAATATTCTGTCACACATTCTTTTCCTCTCCTCCTTCTCTATCCTCCTTAGAATCACCATTTCACTAATATTTATGTGTCTGGCATCATTTAAACTGAGATTTATAAGCACAAAGATCAGTCAGATGTTAACTGATGAAGGGCCAAACTTAGAATAATTAATGGCGCCAATTTCGGAACGTCCTTGACACTGCGCATGCGCAGTAGGGGCGAGGTGTGGAGGGCCTTTCAGGACATGTTTTCTTTAGTTTTAGATGCAAATTTTGGGGATTGGGGGGCAAAATTTGTGTTTGGCCCTATATTTTAAGAGTTAGCACCAGCTATGTCTGGGTCATTGGTACAGTATAAAAATATTAACTCGCGATTATTTAGAATAGCGCTGACCGGCTTTGGTCATTACATTGGGTACAGGGTTAAATGCTTCTCCTAGATGTTCTGAAGTTAAATAGGTCTATAAACAAGAGGAATTCATGGGCTGTCAGAGAAATTCTTTGACACATCATAAGACTTTTTATTTAAATTAAAAGGAATTTAAAACCCATATCCAATAGAGTGTACTGAACATATGATAAATGGTCATGTATTTGGTAGTTATATGAAATAAACATGGTTATTCAATGAAGACTTATACAATCAAGTACACTACACAGTACCAAACTATTATATCAATTCCGGGAAACACTGCTTATGGCTCCTCATTGGAACAAGTCTACCAAGCTTGTTCCAATAATGATTCTAAGCTATGTTTTATTTAACCCTTTACCTAACAAATTGGCCACATCCATCCCCAGAATACACAAACTGAGCTGTTGAAAAAAAATTTAAAAAGATTTAACGAGCTCAATCCAGTGATGGGACACCATATGGTTTTGTTGACATTTTATTTTTTTTTAAATTTGAAAAAAATAATATTTAAAATGATAAATATCTGATATTGGGTAACGGGGCAAGAACCTTTTTTTAAATTTTGTCTGCTAGTCAAGGTAAGGAGATGGTTAAACAAACTTGGCTTTCCCTTCAGTGAAAATCAGCATGTTGTTGAGTTCTTTAATAAAAATTAACAAATTTCTATGAAAAAATCTATATAAGAATAAACACTCTGCACACCGATATCAATATAGTAAAATATGAAGCAACAAATTAATCTCATAATGCAACTAGGAAATTAACCAATTCAATCTTAGATCTATCAAACAATACTGAATTTGTTAAATTAACCCTTAAGGGGCTAATTCTGACTTTAATAACATTTTTCTACAAGAAGACAGGTGCCCCAACATGCAGTTTTTGGGTTAAGCTTGCAAGTGACATTCAAAGTGCAATGGCAGTTGTTTGTAAGCAGGTCTTGGATGCCTACATAGGCAGCCAAGACTTGCAAGAAACAACTGCAAAGTCATAGGATGTGGATTGTCAAAGTAAAGCAAAACTGCATAAAAAATCTCCAACCCCTTAAGGGTTAAAAACAAACCTTAATCAGAAATGTGTACTATGTAATGTTTTTAGATAATTAATAACTGCACATGACAAACAGCAGATACAAAATATTTTTATTTGCTACTCATCACTGTTACTTACAGCGCAGCCTTCAACTTTCTCAAGAAGGAATGCTAAATTTTTTCTTGTATCCTCCTCAACATTTTCCTTCTCTTGTGTCTTCGGCTCTTCCACTATAGCTGAAACATAAAGTAATCTTAAATATTACAGTTATTGAAAATTACTATTGTACATAAAGAGTACCAGTTTTGAAAACTAAATTATATAACTGTTATGCAGTACCCACTGATGTGTCTTTTTATCACATGGATTTGTTTATTGGTGTTTATGGTGAATTTCTACATCTATGGCTACATCATGACCTATTTTTTTTTATACAAGTAACCCTTTACTTAACAAATTGGGAACATCTGCCTCAGTAATTTATAAATTGAGCAGTTGAAAAATTTTTTTTTAAATTTCAACAAAACCATATCATGTGCCCCCTTATTGGAATGAGCTGCTGAGCACGCTACAATAAGCAATGAGTGTGTGTGTGTGTGGGGGGGGGGGGGGGGGGGGGTGCATGATATGGTTTGTTGAAAGTTTTGAAAAATAAAACAAAAATAAATTTTGATATCGCAAGCATTGGGTAACGGGTTAATAAATAATGAAAACAAGAAAAAGGAGCAAAGTGCTGTATATGCCCCTTTCTGCAATACCAGGACAGCATATGCTGCTCATTGAAGTGGTGGCATTTCTCAAGATGGCATGAATATTTGCTATTTTAATTCTGACTTTGATCACACTTTGTGCAAGAAAACAGGTGCCTCTACATGCAATCTTTGGGTGGACTCACAAGTTATATTCTGAGCACCTTGGTAGTTGTTTTTTGGCAAGTCTTGGCTGCCAATATAGGCAGACAAGACTTGCCAAAAACAGCAGCAAGGTCACAGAATGTACACTGTCAAAGTGTAACAAAAATATGTAAAAATCTCTAGACCCTTATGGGTAAAACTTCAAACATTCAACACGGGCGATATAAAAATTATTCAATTTTCTGTTGCCATACAATAAAAATTATTCCCATGGACAAAAAACAACAAATGTAAACAATTCATAGAGAGAGTTTTTCTAAGTCTTACAAGAAGCAAAACTGTGGTAAGTATGCAGATACCCTTTTTCCAACAATGAGCTGGTTCTGATGACATCCATATTTGTACGCTTTTATTGAGAAATGTCTGAGATATTTTAGGCTGTGGGAGGCTTGTTCTAGTTAATTTTCTAGCCCTTTTTTACCACTATGTTAGGTAAAGGGTTAATAATTAATAATAAGACCACTAGATCCCAGCTCTCTGAGCTTGTCCCAATCACATCCATGTTTAAATTTTTTTCTTGATAAAGTTCTAAAAAAAACAGGTTTTCTGTGTGAGAATTTTTAGGCACTTCACAGTTGTTTCTGGTAATAGATAGTGATTATATGGGGGGGTAGATTGTCAATGAGGACGGGGATGTAGAATGGGGGTGATTTAATTTGTCAAACAAAACAGCAGAGACATTTCCACTCTTTCTTTTATCTATTTCATGGTATCTTTTTCATAAACTTCTCTGCAAAGTTTATAAAAAACTTATTCAACAGTCCTGTGCTCATCACAATGGTATGCAATGAGTCTAAACTCCAACTTTCAACTGTTTGTTTTTTCACCATAATTGTCAAACTAGTGTTTAATTATTTCACCACAACAACTTTAAAGGACAATAAACAAATGGAATATCCAGGAAATGTGTGCATAATCATTCTAAAATGCAATGTGGAGTTGAATATAAACTCAGTGTGTGGCCTTACTATACTGATGCACAACACTGATAATAGAATGATGTCATGGCATTGATTAATAACCAAGCTATTATACTCCATGGCATTCTTTTGCCATGGCTAATTCTCTGGGATGTAAACAATCCACCTCCACCTGTACATGTAGTAATCCAGTCTCCCAATATAAGAGAATTAGGCTCAAGTGTTAACACGGATTGGTGCCATTTGTGCCAACTACTCTAACCCTTTACCCAACGAATTGCCCGCATCCGCCCACGTAATATGCAAATTCAGCAGTTGAAAAAATATTATTTTTCAAAAAATTTCAACAAAACCCTATCATGTGACCCCTCGTTGGAATGAGCTCGTTGAGCTCGTTCCAACGAGGGGTCACATGACAGGGTTTTGTTGAAATATTTTGAAAAATTTGAAAAAACATTTTTTAAAATAATAAATTTTGATATTGTCTGCGTTGGGTAAAGGGCTAAAAAACTTTGTTTGGCACCAAAAATACAGCATTTGGCACCAAAAACATACTTTTGGTTTTATTATTTCAGTGTATCGTTTCCAATAAAATCACCGTCTGAGAACACAGGCAAGACAAAATTCATACCTGTCAAGTTATCTACAGTCAACAAGCATAACCATGGCTCTTTGTTATGAGTCTTCTGAATTGACAGATTATCCATTTACATGTAATCTGATTCTTATCAAAACATTTCTTTGTTACTAAATCTTTTTTATCTTGCTTAATCCTTCTTATAATCCTCCTGGAAGACAATAAACTTCTTGCTACTAGTTTATTTGGAGTGAATAAACAATGAGTAAATAATATTCTTAAAATTATTTTGTAAACATTAATAATAGCCTTTTACTTTTTTATTATTTATATTTTTATTATTTTTTATATTTTGCAACTAAAATACTAAATCCTTAAATTTTACGACCTCAGAACAGGTGCCCTTAACTGGTTGAGGGCTACCGGTAGATTATTTTTGATGATCTGAATTTGTTATTCAAAATTGATTTAATTGTTGGCGCTCTCCAATAGGTTGAAAAATGAAAGTGTCAATGACACTGTAGCTTAACTTGAATGTGTGTTGTGTTTGATGAAAAGGATAATGTTCAATGTTTATGAAAGGATTATGAAATACGTCAAGAACTGTGATCAGTGAGAATATGCTAATTTCTGTTTCCTGTATGCTATGTTTTCAATAAAAATAATTTGAGGTATAGACTGTACTAAAGACTTGAGGGCTGGGTTAATGGGGCCCTCACAGTTAATGTATGTCAACGAAAGTTACCACGTTACAGTGAAATTATTCCAAAACAAGTCATCCTATCAAGTTACAATGAAATCCCTTCATAAATACGGCCTGTAGACTGTGCTAAAGGTTTTCGGGCTTTGGGCCTGTGTAGCCATCACGGTTTACCGATCATAACCAAAAGGGGACGTCCTCATCTAGACATTATACTGAGTCATCCTACCAAGTTACAATGAAATCCCTTCATAAATACGACCTGTAGACTGTGCTAAAGGTTTTTGGGTTTCAGGCCCCTGCAGCCGTCACAGTTGACGATCGTGACCAAAAGGGCACATTTTTTCCAGACATTACATGGAGTCATCCTATCAAGTCACAATGAAATCCCTCCATAAATACGACCTCTAGACTGTGATAAAGGTTTTCGGGTTTTGGGCTTGGGCAGCCGTCATGGTTGCTAGATCATGACCAAATGGGGATATTCCCATCTATACATCCTACAGAGTCATCCTACCAAGTTACAATGAAATCCCTCTGTATTAAATATGACCAGTAGACTGTGCTAAAGGTTTTTGGGTTTCGGGCTTGGGCAGCCATCACGTTTGACAGATCATGACCAAAAGGGGACATTCTCATCTAGATATTATACAGAGTCATCCTACCAAGTTACCATGAAATCCCTTCAAAAATATGACCTGTAGACTGTGCTAAAGGTTTTTGGGTTTTGGGCTCGAGCAGGGTTGACCGATCACGACCAAAAGGGGACGTTCTCTAGACATGAACTACAGATGTAGCCTGTGCTAAAGGAAAATATGAACAGACTAACAGACTTCCGCATGTGTGATGGCAATAGCTTATCTTGATTTTGTCAAGTTAAGCTAAAAACAAATTTATATGAAAAAAGATTATTTGCATTTGACTGAATATGACTACATATGAAACATGAGCAAGGAAAATATTGGCTTTTGCTCTGGTACCCTCATTTTTTTGGAAAGCCCTGCTAGTGGCTTCTAGTACTCAAGAAGTTAACATGTCATCAGGAGTAGGTCCTAATGACCATAAACAAATGGCGTATGTAGTGGTTTACAGTCAAGTCTTGGCTGCCTCAACAGGCAGTTAAGACTTGACTAGAAATCACTGTTAAGCTACTAGACATGTACAGGCTATGGTCAGATGTGAATTCAGGACAATTGGCCAGGCTCTTAAGGGTTAAAGGAGCCAGGTAATACAAATTTAAAATATCATACTTGGAGTACAATAAGGAACCATCCTTAATACATTAGCATTGCAGATGGCATCTTGTTGCACTCAAAGGACAATACATGGTTAAGTTGTTCTTATTTACAATCAGATTACATGTACATTTGGTACTACAATCTTTCATCTGACAAGAAAAAAAATTGATTTGGCACAGAACAAAAATTCCACTTGCCACTCAAAAAATTTGGGTCAGCATGAACGTGGCTAAAATGATAAGTTTTAAGTAATTTGTGTATTTTTTATACTTACCAATGGCCCAGACTAGCTGGTGCTAACTCAAACTAATCCAGGGCCAAACACAAATTTTGCCCCCCAATCCCCCAAATTTGCATGCAAAAACAAAAAAATCAAGTCCTAGATGGTCCTCCATACTTTTGAGATCTGCGCATGCGCAGTATCCAGGAAGGTACCGAAATTGGTGCCAACCATCAATCTTTCTACAGATGCTTGTTAAATGTTATAAACAGCTGGGAGTTATGAGTGCCCACTCATGGGAGGGCCATACCCGTCTGGGCCATTGGTAAGTATGAACTAGAGGATGGCCACCAAAGGGTGGCTGATTCCCCCGAAAAAAGCCTTGATGTGACCTTGAGCTTGAGGATAGCCATTCCAACCTTATTCGCGACACACCCTCTGGTTGTGGGCAATAATAATACCAAGTATCATTAATATCCTTGAAGGCTGTAAGAAGTTATGGAGCGGACACGAATTCCGTCTACACCCGGACGGACAGACGAACAGACAGACGACGTCACGGCTAGATTCCCCCGAATTTTTTTCGAGGGAATAAAAATATACAAATTACTTAAAATTTATCATATTTTTATACGACAACCAATGGCTCAGACTAGCTGAATCGTAAAAAGGTTGGAGGGCCTAGGACTTAAAAAGAAAATCCAATCTCTCAATTACTTCAGTAAAGGATATCTCCCACAGGAGAATAGAGAAGATAGGAATTATATGTTTTTCTCTTTTACAAGAAAAAGAGAAAGGCATCACACCAACAATGTAATTGAGTATTACATAATATATAATTCTCCATTTAATGCCAGGATAACCAATTATGCTAATTCGGTGAAGGAAAACCAATATATAAAGATAGTCCAGAGAATGAGACTCTTTATACTCATTTAAAGGTGTCCGAGGATTGTATATTAATGCTCGTTTGACATGTAACATATACAAATGCTTCACAGTGAGCTACACTTTAAAAACAGTACATAAATGAGATTGCTTCACACTGAGATACACAATAAAACCACCCCAGCACTGATGCAGGTCTACTGTCACCGGAGGAGGTATTCCCTTGCTTTTCACTATAAAGCCAGATAATCATAAGGGAAAAACCGCCCCCCCCCTTCCCCTTGTTCTGAGGTAAAATTCCACAGAATAAAGAGGGCAGCGGAACAGTGTCAGTGTTGGAGCGGACTGCCTAAATACCTTATAGATGTAACATTAATGGACGACATTCCGAGCAACAGAAAGAGGACCCAAAGATCTAAGGTCACCGGAGATGAACTCTAAATTTCTCAGGTAAAACTTGGTAAATGAAGAGGGCTGTGCCCAGTAAGCAGCCTTCATGAGATCAGTAATGGCTATACTGTTAGAATAAGCCCAAGAAGTGGACAGTGCTCTAACCTCGTGCGCTGAGATCTTATTGACTGAACGTTGATCTGAAGATAGATTGTCGTAGGCAATGCGTACTGCTAACTGAATCCATCTAGCGACAGCATGAACAGAAATATCTTTTCTGTTAGGATTCAAAGAAAGAAAGAAACATTTTCTTCCCTTTCTAATGAAATCTGATCGACGTTTATAAATGCGCATAGCTCTGACTGGATACAGCAAAGGTCTACGGTTATCCAAGGATGGTAAGGAACTTAATGATAATAGGCTCTGACCGCTTATCTGGAAGCTGATTCTTAGCAAAAAAACCCCACTTCTGTAGTGAGGGTAATAGTATTACCCACACTACGGTAATAAGATTCATCAACAGATAATGCATGAAGTTCACTGACTCTTCTAGCAGATGCAAAGGCTAAGAGAAACGCCATTTTATAGATCAAGAATTTGAACTCTACGACGTCTTAATGGCTCAAAAGGAGCCTCTTTGGTTCTAAGTCTATTGATAGAGAAATTTCTAACTAGCTTGGATAACGAAGTATTTGATCCAATAGCCAAGTTATCATGATGATTGTAAGTATCTGATAACATGGACCTATAGCCCTTAAGAGTGATGGGCTGCAGTTTGAGATCATCAAACAAGTCAGCGTTTCCGCTAGGGGAAAGGAAATGAGGCCGTTTGCGTGGCGACCGATGATTGTCGGTACCATGGGCCAACCATGGTTTGACTCGTGGTAAGAAAAAAACCCCATTTCCTTGCATCTGAGAGGATATTTTGCATCTTTTCACAGAGATATATCTGTCCGATTTTACACATTGACAGCCAGTAATTTCCGATGAATAAAACGTAAATAAGAGAAAATGGTTGCTCAACTGAAAAATAATTTGTAGTATACGTGACTTTCTATTCTCCCAGGGCATTTCGTCCCAATAAAATAATTTTAAAATTCAATTTTAAATTAGGGGCAAAACGACGCTTGTGAGATATTTTAGCAGACACAAGCACTGCACAAAAATCTCATTGCATGTGCATGGTACAAATTTTGACATTTGTGGTCACTGTGAAAACGAATACTAAAGTAGACTTGGGTTCAGTAAATCTCCACTTTAGAAAAACATTGCGGGTAAAAGAGCTAGGATCTTACCAATTTTTCCCGACAAACACACCAAATTTAAATCTGTGCAGAATTTGTGAACTCCTGATTCTCGCGGTCAAGTCAAAAAAAGACAGAGGCTGGTCTGCTTCTGTGTTCTCTGATTCCAATTGGTTAATCCCGGTTACATGAGGCCTCAAAGTGGTGGAATTCGTCTTCACAGCTGGAACAGGTTCCGGAGAGTTCTCGAAGTCTTTCCTGGTTCACAGACTGTCTCTGATGATGTCACACGAGTGGGATTACATGTATATAGCAATTCTACAACAATACTCAATATTACTATTGTTTGATGTCTTTGATGTTGAAAAAACGCTTTGAAATCAATTTCATGTCTTTGATGTTGAAAAACTGCTTTGAAATCAATTACACTCCAGGTGCTACGACAGAACGGTGAAACGGACATGCATTTTGTTTTCAATGAAATATGTGTACGGAAATCGGAAAAAGGAAGTTTAGAAATGGCAATTCTACAAGCTAGGAACTAAATGTATTCTCGGGGGACGGGCAGATCATGGCGAATTTCAAAAATTTTGTTATGTCGGGAAGGTGACCTGACAGGGGAATGCAGCTGTTTGATGGCCACTGTACCGGTATAGCGGAAACCCTGTAAGTAGACCATGAAATTGGCAATAATTTGATATGGACAGATCATATATGGAATGATCCCTACACCAACGGAAGAAAACCCTCCACTTCGCTGCATAATTCAATGTAAAATGTTTTCCATGCAAGAAGGACCGCACAACGGAAACACGTGAAGGTTGAAACCTTCCGGGTTGTGATGCAGTGCGCGTGACTTCCCCTGATAAAGAAGATCCTCTTGTGGAGGAAGCTTCTGGGGAACGTCCCATAACTGACAGCTGAGAAGATTAATCCAAGGTTTCTGTGATGACAGAGGTGCTACAAGCAGGACTTTGCAATGAGACTGTTTGATCTTTAACAGAATCTGCTGAATCAATGGAGCTGGAAGATATGCATATCCTATCATCCTGTCCCAAGAAATTGACAGAGCGTCTACTGCATACGCTCGATGATCTGGGCATGGTGACACAAACGTCGGTAACTGATTGTTCAGGTGTGTCACAAAAAGATCTATCATGGGACGATCCCACGTAGCAAATCTGCCTGAATATTCGCTTGTTGAGAGTCCACTCCGATGGCAACAGGCAACCTTTCTGAGAGAGCGAGTCTGCTAATACGTTCAGACGACCCGGTATATGATGGACAGAGAGATGAACGTGATGATTCAGAACGAATAGGAGAATCGTCTCCGTTAATTCGCATAAAGGAATCGAGTGAGTGCCGCCTTGGTTCCTGAGGTAAGCAACTACTGTCGAATTGTCCAACAGAATTTGCACGTGGACGTTCGCTATTTGGCAAATCCAGTGCTGTAGTGCTAGCCATATTGACATCATCTCTTTGATGTTTATGTGCTTTTCTAGGAACCGAGAGTCCCAAAGACCCTGACACTTCAAGTCTGTGGGGCTTAGGGTCATGCCCAAGCCCATCTGACTCACGTCCGTCATAATCGTGAAAGCCGGATCCGGCAGTTGAAGCAGAACTCCTTGAGTTAACCACTGAAGATCTGCCCAAATCTGAACCTTTTGTTTTACTAGGTCTGTTAAAACAATACTGGTTTCGAGCGATGGTGTCTTCACACTCCAGTTCTGAGTAAAGAATATCTGGAGGGGGAATAAGATCCGCAGCTGCTCCGCACAGCCCAATCAGTCGCATGAACTCCCTCGCTGTTATTGCATCTGAGTTTAGACAAAAGCAAGCATAACAACTGACTAATTTCACTCTGGTTAACGGCTGACGAGCCAGATTGTGGTGAGTCTCGAAGCTCATTCCCAAGTGAGTGAACGACTTGGACAGAGCTAGATCCGACTTTTTCTCATTATGAAACTGAGACGTCAGAGCAATTGTAGCCGGCTCTAACACCATTGTGAAGAATAATTCTGTTGCCATATCTCTGAAGAATGTTGTCCAAGTAAGCCGACGTTACTGCAGACGAATGAGCTCAGAAGTATGACATTACCAAGTTCATTATTCGAGTTAAAGCCCAAGGAGCCAGGTTCAGACCAAAGCACATTGCTCTGAACTGATAAACCCTTCCTTGCACGGCGAACCGCAGGTACTTTCTGAAAGCCAGATGTAACATGACATGAAAGTAAGTGTCCTTTAGATCTATGCTTGCTGCATAGTCGTTCACTCAAATGCTCGCTCTTACCGACTGAATGGTTTCCATATAGAACTTTTGAGTCACGATTAACTTGTTTATCCAGCTCAAGTCTATTACCGGTTGGAACGAGCCGTCTGGCTTCGGTACGAGGAACAGGTGACTGTAATAGCCTTGATAATTTTGATTCTTGATGTCCTCTATTGCTTCCTTTAATAAGAGAGCCTGTACCTCCACTAGGAGAGACTCTCTTTTGAAAGGACATCTTGTTAGTGGGGGTTTCACTCGGAATGAAGCCGTAGGCCTTCCGAGACTACATTTCTCACCCACTGATCTTCCGTGACTGCTATCCAGTTTCTTGCGAAGTTTGATAACCTTCCACCAACTGGCAAGCAATAGAGGTCTTGCCCATCACCTGTAGGACTTGCGAGGCTCACGGAGGGAGAAACTACAGCCTCCCCATGAAGATCCTCGTCCCATCGGCTTAGGGGCGTCTGACCGATAATCCTGATCAGACGTATGCCCCTTTCCCGAGTCGCTGTATTGACGACCTCTGGAGTAATTATATGAGGGTTTCTTGAACCCTTGCAAGGAGTTCCCTTTTGATGATTTTGATTTAGAATGTCCTCATTTACCCCGATCTGCTAAAGCGTGTTGTTGAGACACTGACTTCAAAAGCAGAGCACTGGAAGCTTTCTTAGTTGCCTGTTCATAGACTAACGAAAGCTTGTCGTCAAATATAGTATGTCCACAGAGACCAGAGCGACCAGGAAAGAGCTTTTCACTTTGTCATCTATAAGTGATGACGATGTAAGGGCAGCATCACGTCTAATTAACGCCCATGAAGTCGGACCATCTGGTAGCTAGGGAAATGAGGATTCGATCATCGGGACGTTCGGAGAAGAGATCCATCTCCGGAATGCCATTTCAGGAGCAGCAAGCGGCTAAAAAACAGAAAACTGCTGCTCCTCAAGCCTCAGTGATGGACTTGCTGTCACAGATTGCGCAGCTGATCGCAGCAACCCTGCAAGTGGGGGAGCAGTCTCCCTCAGACTTCAGAAGCGAGCTGTCGGATGGTGCTGGGTCGATCCAGTCATCTGTTCACGCATCTGGCTGGATATCCGAAGTCGGGTAGCTAGGATGCGGTTGTGTGTGCTTACTAATCGTAACAGAGGAAGCTGTGACTGTAGCCGAGACCGGCTGCAATCTAGACAGAGCATCCCGAGCGGCAGGTGTGGACGTATGCTCCGGCCCGTGCAAGTTTCTCATAACAACATCTGGCCCCAGATGTTCCTGGGTTGGAGAGGGACCTCTCCTGCTCGCGGCCTTTTCAGACCACACCGAGCCTCCCTACAAGAAACTTGCTGACCTCCTCCCTATTTCCATCATCGCTGGGTGAGCTTTTGTTTTTAAGGTGCTCGCTCTACCCACTACATTTCCTTCGACTGCAATGGACATACCCGATGTTACGGCTCCCACGGACGGAGTAACCGCTTCACCGGTCGAGCTAGCTGCCTGCAAGGGATTAAGAACACTAACTAGAGGCCTTATCCCTTGCCTAATATTCATGAGCACCTTAGCAGCTAGCTCTGTTTGCTCATCAGAGTGTGATGATGGTAGCACACTTTTGATGGGTGTCACAATTCCATCACCATGTTCTTGTTCCTCTGAAAAAGAAACTGAAAAACTTGAATTATCTTGCAGTGAGAGCACTGGCATAGGCATCTCATCGCCAACAACGTACCATGACACCTGTTTCCAACGTTGTCATCCCAATTCACACATGTAGGACAAGAATCTGCAGGAGTACATCGACTACAGGCAAGGCAACAAGCAGGTAAATCTGAGGAAGACTTCCTCGCCTTGCATTTAGAGCAGTAAGTCCATTGTACTCCCACAAACTCCACAATAAATATATGATAAAGATATATAAATAATAGCAATCAAAATCAAAATCGAAAAATTAAATTCAAATTTTTTTTTTATAAAGCCTAAGTTCCCAAAGGGAACATGAAGAGACCAAGAGCATCCCAATAGAGCCTAAGTGTGGACAAAATCCAAATTTTTGGAGCTACACTACCGGAATATTAATTAATGTATCTTACAACAATCCTACAGTAATAATAACTAAATACTACATATATTTAAAGACGCTGTCAATGTAAACAACATCAAAGGAAAAACCGGATACAAGACATCAGGCACAGAAAAAAGGCCCAAAGTCAGTAGCAGATTTTAAGGCTACCAGATGTAAAGAAAGATCTTCAAACAAAGAAGAAACGATACATCAGACAGAAGATGCATGACCAAAACAACCTAACACCCCTAGGGTGAGGACATAACCATGGGGATAAACAGAATAAACATTCTGTTACACACGTTAAACTCCTAAGAAATTTAATAAAAAATTTCGATAAAAAATAGCCAAAAAGCTTGGGAGTTTAACAGGAGGGCTTCAAGGTGGGATAGGGAAGAAACACTTAACAAACAGTGGATAAATCATTAGCAAGAATGATGACGTCAGGCGTATGTCCCGAAATTGGGAAACATGAAATAATATTTATAATTATTATAAAGTTACAACCCTGAACGTTTCTAACCACCATTGTTCACTTCCATCATCTATTTACAGCCTTGGATCCACCAATTTTACCATTCATTTGTGTCTGGCATCCTCAAAAATGAGATTTAAAAGCACAGATGTCAGTTTCATTGTTGCTGACTTTAGGGCTAAACAAAGAATGATGGTTTGTGCCAATTTCGGTACTTTCCTGGATACTGCGCATGCGCAGATCTCAAAAGTATGAAGGACCATCTAGGACTTGATTTTTTTGGTTTTGCATGCAAATTTGGGGGATTGGGGGGCAAAATTTGTGTTTGGCCCTGGATTAATTTGAGTTAGCACCAGCTAGTTTGGGCGATTGTTGAGGTTTCAAAAGTTTCAAATAAAACTTACACACACAAATTGATGAAGTCTGAAAAATATTAAAACATACCCTTGTCACTTATCAAAGACATTTCCATCATTGCTGACATCATGATCTTCTGATCTGTAAACATGTGACTTAACTGATACATCTCTCCTTCAAGTACTGCAATAAAAATAGTACTAATCTGTTGGTACTAAACAAACATGAAGCAATAATGGTTTGATCAAAAATATCTGTATGGTTTGCAACTAAAATAATTTCATATCTTTTTGTTAAGATAACCAAAAATAATACCAACTGGCATACATGTATATTAAGATTTACCCAGCTCTTTATTAACCCTCTGAACTCTAATGTCAAAATGTTTTCAGCAGTAAATATTTTCCATACTGCTGTTTGCTATTTAACCAAATATACCTTGTTTGACAGAGCTCAGCGAGCTCTGTCAAACAAGATATAATTGGTTGAATTCATAATTGAACAAGAGAAAAACAGAGTGATTGGGGAAAATTCTGTTGCACTACCAGAGTGCTGAGGGTATTTATTTATTTATTGGTGTTTAAGGTCACATACTTATGCACATTGGCTAATCGTGACCGTGACAGTTTTACGGTTGGAGGAAGCTAGAGTAAACAGAGTGAATCACCGAGCATCGACGAGCAACTGTCAGCTCAACATTCTAACTCTGTTCAAGCTCCGCTCAAGCAGGGTCACAGCAGCTGAAGACATGTGCACCATCAATGTGCAGTATGCCTTAGTACATGGCGTCATCGTGCCCCCATGTAGGCAACCGTGATAAAGTGCCTTGCCCAAGGACACAATGCGGGTCGTCCCAGCTGTGCTGAGGGTTAAACTTTCATTTGCAATCCCCGTAAGAAGACAGAAAAAAAATTTACAAATCTTTAATCTTATTTTTTAGAATTCCATGGAGATTTTGAGAATTACTGAAGTAGAGACTTCAGACTAATACAGTTCTGTGATTACATAAACAATCAAAGAATCCTAACTTGACCAGGTTGAAATTCTCAGTCAGCATTCCTTCCAACAATGCTGTAGAATCTCACCTCTTGAAAAAGTAATATGTCAGAGATAACTGATCCTCAGATGTTTTCTGTGTTGATTGGACCTTCGTTTTGCAATATTTTATTCATAAAATATTGATCCACTGGTGTTAATGTGTTGTGATCAGAACAAGATTGCATTTGGGATCGCAATACTGGAACCACACAAGAGTAAAGATAGGACATTCATGATACAACCATGTTTCTGTCATTCATTATCTAGACCCATTTACCCTTACATTTTGCATCCCTATTCAATATCTTCAGGCCAGTTCAAAATTTGTAAATTCAAAGAGTTTCCTCCAATTGATGTTGAATTTCTTATCCAACACCCACTCATCCATCACCAATGTGTCCACTAAAACAGAGATTCTTCTGTCCTCTTTGGGAAATGGCCCCGGCTTAGGGTCCTGCGAATATTCGAGATTTGATATCGATACCATACGTATGCTTCGAGATTGATCCCGAATCAGTCTCAGGATTCGATTTTTTCGAATCTCTCGTACTAACTTCAATTTGTTACATTTCCAACAAAAATAGGATAAAACTGTCATTAGAAAATTCATTCATGTAGGCTCAATTCCTATTTATTTGAGTAACTGACAATGTTTAATTGTTAGGTAAGGTGTGAATTTGGCCCAGAACATTATCCATAGTTTTGGTTTTTGAAGGCTTAACTTGTTACTATTCACGTTCTTAAGAACAAGTTACGCCTTCAAAAACTAAAACTATGGACAATAGGCCTAGCTGTTTCAGCGACGGTGCTACAGAGAATATTTAGTTATTGGTGTTTAAGGTGTTCACTCCGTCGCGTAAGGGTCATCACAGTGTTCCGTAACTTCCGTTTGATGCAATATGAAATAACTTGTCTTTTAAGATTCGATTCGGGATTCGATTCGATGTCGATATCAGAGACATGATTCGATTCAAGATTCGATTCGAAAAGAAATTTGTGATTCGCAGATCCCTACCCGGAGTCCATGCCATAAGGGAAAATCGGTGTCATGGGGGCTCCAATTGGGAATTTGGTTGAGAGGGGAAAAAACCTTCAAAGGTTGAGAAATTTTACATTTCAATTGAACAAAGAACATTAAGACTGAAACCTAAGCAACTGCATGTATACTTCAAGTAAGTTTTATAACAAACAGTCACATGGAATCATGTTCATGCATTCTTTGTAGTCTCTATTAAACTGTTCGGGAGCGTGGTGGCTCAGTAGGTAGAGGTGCAGGCTGCAAGCCAAGAGGTCCTCGGTTCGAATCCCACCTGCGGCAACCGCGTTGTGTCCTTGGGCAAGACACTTCATCTCCATTGCCCGCGTGGGGGCACGATGATGCCGTGTACTAAGGCGCACTGCACGTCGATGGTACGCATGTCTTCAACCAATCTAACCCTGCCTGTGCTGCAGTGCGGAGTTACGATGTTGGGGAGCTGGCAGCTGCTCGTCGTTGCTCGGTGGTTCTCTCCGGGTACTCCGGCTTCCTCCACCCATAAAACTGTCACGTTCATGATTAGCCATTGTGCATAAATATGTGACCTTAAACATCAATAGATAAATAAATAAATAAATAAATAAATTAAACTGTTCTTATACTATTAAAGAAGAACTTTGTCATTTGAATTAAGAGACTTTGTCTGGCAAGCAACTTAAATTTAATGTACAATTGGTGTCCTGAACTGGATGGTCATAAGGCCTCAGAAAACCAATGGTTTTCTGAGGCCTTATGACTACCCAGTTCCGGACACCAGTGGTACATTACTTTTTTGTTTGTGTGGGAACTGAGAGTGGGAAATGCCCAAATGTCATTGGGAAAGGGTCCCTGTAGATGTCCAAAAGAATCCCTGTAATATCTTCCATAAGCATGACATAAAACCCCCTATTTTACAGTTCTGTAACACTAGATCTAGGGTCATATATATTTCATTCCACTCAGGCTTGTCCCCCCTCAAATGACAAATATAGAACACCAGGTTCTACCCATGCTTCATTTATTAAATTTTTGATGAATATTCCAATATTCAGTGTTTGGAATTTTATATTATTGTGTCCGTGGAGATACTGCCCACCTGTGGAATGTGTGACCTGTTTTACTTGCACGTACTTGCATGATTATACAACAGATAAATAAAAAACTAACTGGAGATTTCTCTTGCAGTCTCTATGAACTGGGAATAGTGTTTGTAAACATTCTTCTTCAATGACTGAGCAGTCTCATCATTTAACATCTGCACCTTCTGTTTCATGTCAAGTAATTCATCTTCTCCACCACTCGCTACCAGTTTATTAACAACTGCAAAGACAAAACAGAAACTCACCTGGTTGTCTATGAGGAATAAGGGTATTACTGTTAAGTGATCAGAAAGATGGAGGCAAAAACGAAGTGTCACCTAGTAGATGTGTGCACACTGCAATGACAGTCACCAAAAAGGCTCTGAAAAATGACGTCTATTTTTCAACCCCCAACAAAGATGACAGATGGCCTTCTTTTGAAAAGGCTACCTAGTTTGGTTAAAATTTGAGTTGAAATTCATTGAAATATTTAGTGTTTCTGGAAGCCATCCTGGGCTTGCATTCTAGAAATTCGACAGAGATTGAAAAACAGCCCTATGAAAGTCTTCACGGGGCTGTTTTCTTCTACGCACAGGCTGGTTTAATCATTTTATTGCTAAATCTTTGTTTCAGGTTGACAGATCTTCCAAGTGAAGTTTACAGAGAAATTTTACATATTCTTGTAAAATATCCAACAGAAAGATAATAATGAAAGTGTCAATGACACTGCATCTCAACATGTCCAAGAAGGGACTAAACTAAATAGAAAGATCCAGTAATGCCATGTCACTCACTCAAGTTTCTACAGAAAAGACATCACACCAAAGCTGCAAATAAAATCTGAAAAAAATCAGGTGAGGGATGGGGCCTGCTGGGTGTACTAATGGAACTGTTGACAATTCATGTCAAATCCAAGATGGCCAGTGCCGGCTAACTTTTTCAACAGAATGCAGAAAAATTTGATAACTCCCATCCGGGACAGCAGATTTAAAAGCTACCATTTAGACATCACACCAAAACTACATATGAAATTTGAACTAGGAGCTCTAAAGAGCCTGTAATCTCTCACCTGGCAGAACTACATATAAAATATGTGAATTCCCATAGGGTTTCCATGGTAACTATAAGCCACAATTGCGGCCATGTTTGCAACACAATCAACATTACATGATGATCATTGGTAGGTGTCACAGTCATCAATCATGTGAAGTTTCAAAACATTTGGCCTTGTAGTTTCAGAGGAAAAGATTTTTAAAAAATCGACCAATCTGAATCAAAGAATGCTTCTGGCAGCCACATTTTTTCATCCAACAGGAATACAATGAGGAACAGTTGTAGAAAACCTCTCATAGACCATTCCTGTCAAGTTTGGTTCACATTGGCTCAGTAGTTCCAGAGAAGAAGATGAAAATGTGATGTCCCATTGGGTTTCTATAGTAACTATAAGCCTCAATTGCAGACATATTTGCAACCCGATCAATATTAAATCAGGACCATTGGTAGAGGTGTCCCAGTCATCAAGCGTGTGAAGTTTCGAAACATTTGGCCTTGTGGTTTTTCAGAGAAGATTTTTCAAAATCCACCAATCAGAATCAAAGAATGCCTCTGGTGGCCATGTTTTCCATCCCACGGGAACAAAATGAGGATCATTCATAGAGTACCTCCCATAGACCACTCTTGCCACATTTGGTTCACATCAGCTCAGTAGTTCTGGAGATGCATATGAAAATGTTATTTCCCATAGGGTTTCTATAGTAACTATAAGCTGCAATTGCATCCATGTTTGCAACCTGATCAACATTAAAAGAGGATAGTTGCCTATTAGTTGGTAGAGGGTGTGCAGGTCATCAGTCACGTGAAGTTTCAAAACATTTTGGCCTTGTAGTTTCAGAGGAGAAGATTTTTTGAAAATCCACCATTTTTCGATTTCTATAAATCGAGAGATTCACTTATTTCGCTTGTTTTTTTAGCCACAACGAAGAAATCAGCTTGCATATAGAGTTGGTAGGTTTTAAAGCTATACTAAGTGCAAAACGATCGAAAATTGTGTCAAACAACTCTTCCAACTGTACTATTCCAGCCATAATTTCCATATCTACTTCTCTGAAACCATTGTGCCGGGTTAAGTTAGAAATCAACAGTATCATAGCAATACTGTTTAGCAAATAGTGCCAGTACACATTTATGAATTCTGTTTCAATAAAAAATCAGTAAAAGAAGTTAACAAACATTATGAAAATTACAGTTTTGTCTCATCAGCTCTGAATGATAGCATACAAAATAAACAAAAACATCTAAGTTTTCCAAACACCTGTCATCAATCACAGCTTGATAGTTTTTCTGACAAGAAACTTCAGGCCAAGCATTCTTAAACATGCAGGGGGGGGGGGGGGGGGGGGGGGGGCTAAAAATCACTCCCCTAGCATGGCCTAGGCGAGCGATTAGCGCTCGTCGAGCTAACAAAAGCTAAAAGTGGCAAAATGAAGTTTAACCATCAATGAATTCTACCCAGTGGGCTTTGTACATTTTATTTGGTGCTGCTAACAAGGTAGACTCTGTGAGATGGCTACACTGCCCCTCCCACACCTCCAGGCCTCGGCAAGGCCCGGAGGTGTGGGAGGGGCAGTGTGGCCGTCTTACGGAGACCACAAACATAGCAGAGATCTGAAAAGATGTGGGTTTTAGGAATAGGCGGTTATAGTAATCATTATTTTCTAAGGCCAGGAGGGCTAGTTTTCGCCCTCCTTATTTTTTTAAGACGAGCAGTAGGCGAGCGAATAAATCGCTCTCCTGAAAATGCCAGGCCTGAAACTTGAGAGTAATTTTTAACATAATATAGCTGCAAATTTGTTGTATACAGCACAAGTCACAATAAGTTTTATGATATAAACTATGTATCTTTAAACCAGATAAGACCAGAAGCTGACATCATTTTCTTGAAAGCTCTCACTGAAAGCTTTCCAGAAAATGATGTCAGATTCTGATTTTATCAGTGCAGGACAAATTCTGACCCCCAAGGATGCTGTATACCAAATATGAGATGATTCTGACTGGTGGATCTGAAGAACTACATTTTCAAAGAATTTTTCTAATGTTGCACTACGTTAAAATTTGGTCTCTCATAATATTTATTTATTGGTGTTTAAGGTCACATATTTTTGCACAATGGCTAATCATGGCCACAACATTAGTATCAACACAAGGCCAGGGGTGAGTGTTAATAAGCCATGTTGTTCATTTTAGAGGGGGTTTGCACCTCCCAAGCATTAGTGACTGGGTCCTATTTTACCAGTAAAACAGAGCCTGTTTACCGCAGTGAACAGGTACTGCTTCACTTCCCGGGGTTCCAGTGGGGATCTCATAATAAGGAGCCCAAATATAAATCCAGTGTCTGAGTTTGAACTAACTTGAATCTGACACCCCCTGGGTCTGAGTTTGAACTAACTTGAATCTGACCCCCCCCCCCCCACCCTACACACACACCACATAAGGATGCTATGTGTTAAATATCAACGGATTATGAATGGTAGAGCTTAAGAAAAAGACTTTTTTAAAGAAGAATTTTTCTCATATTGCCCTACATGTAAGTTAAAATTAAGGTTCCCAAAAGGAACCAAAATATGAACCCACAGTCTTGATTTGACCATATTTTAACCTGGCCCATATAAGGGTGAAGTATATCAAATATCATAAGATTCTTTGTGGTGTATTTGAAGAAATTTTTTTAAAAAGTACTTCTCATATTGTACTAAGCTGAAATTGGGGTGTAAAAAATGTAAATCTGACCCCCATAAGAATGCTGTTTAATAAAATTAAGACTCTGACTGGTGCATTTGAAGATTTTTTACGAATTTTCTTCATGTTGTACAAAGATAAAATTTTGATTACCATAAGGATCCCAAATATGAACCCAGGGAAGTAATTTTTGTATCAAGTCAACTCAAGTTTAGCTAATCATTAATATCTATGCTGCCCACTTTAGAAGACCTCCACCCTAAGCTACCAGGTCTATTTTACCACTAAGGTAGAAGATAACTGCCACAGGAACCAAGCACTGTTCGAGTTCCAGGGGTTCCCATGAGGGATTTTAATTTTTCTTTTTTAATCAAGGTTTAATGACACATTTGACAGCTAGAGTCACCTCATGTTAAGACAGTTTTACAGGAGGGAGAAAGCTGGAGTACCCAGAGAGAACCACCATCCACTAACCAGTGACAAGCAACTGTCAGACTCCCCAGCATACTAACTCTGCACAAGCAGGGTTAGTATTATTTGAAGACAAGTGCACCATCGACGTGCAGCATGCCTTAGTACACAGTGCTACTGTATCCTCCACATAGGCAATTGGGATTAAGTGCCTTGCCCAAGGACACAACACGGCTACCCCTGGTGGGGATCAAACCATGGACATTTTGGTTTGAAGTCCAATGACATAACCACTGAGCCACTGTGCTCCCCATTTTAATTAACAGAGAATAATATTAATTAACAGATAACAATATTACAGTACAGTCACCGTGGATGGCCCTAATCCATGCATGGGCATTTACAGGTACATGTAATAAAAATCATCAGCAGCAAAATTTTAATTGGAACCCATCTTCAGTAAACAATGAGGACAGTGTTGTCCTTTTCCCCAATACAGTTCTGTCGCTGCATCGTAAAAAGATTTGAATGCCTAGCTTTGTTCTCGGATACCTGAAGCATATTTGGCCATGAGTTGTTCTCTGGAAATATTATTTTATTATCAGTTCTGGTACGAATACAGTAGCAGATTTCCAAGTTCCAGGAAATATTTGTGCCTGCTGTCAACTCTGCAAGTCAATTGCATATATTTCGTGTACTTTGCACCACAACCTTCATTTTGATGTATGATTTGTTTATATTTAATATGAATTTATGGAATATCAGAGGTGGGAATTTCAAAGTTAACAAATTTCCCTTACTTATGTAGCACCTTAACATTTCGGTGATTTGACATTTAGTTTGAGAATGGTGTGAACAAATTATCCCATTTGTGTCTTACAGTTCTTTGAATCAAATCCGGGTTTGGCTAGCACTCTCCCCAATCCGTCAGCCATGGTTAATGGGTATATTGTCCACTAAGTAATTTTGGACATGGAGAAAATAGGACTACATGGAGGAGTACACTTCTGAGTTAAAATTACTTCCGGCAATACAAACTGGCGGTTCTGGAGAACATGGATACAGAGATATAGCGTGCTCAGACAACAGAGATATGGCATGCTCATACCAAAGGATAACTTGAACGGTCTGAGATGACGTTGTGGGATCAGTGCCCGTTGGTTAATGTATTGGACATGCGGTCGTACGTTTGGTTGATTGCTTGAAGTGTTTACTATTGGTAGTAAAAATCATTTTTTAAAGTGAAGTGTTCGGTCCGGATTAAGACGGGTATCAAATCTTATCACAGACCTGCATCTGTATGGATACGTCATAGAGTCCCTGTTGGACTAAAATATGACGGAAGAGAGAGTGGGTCTGTCTACCTTGATGGTTGCAAGGGTAGATTTGAAGCCCGCTATTGTGCTATCTGCTACAGCTTTTTCATCCAGGTGGTTTCAATCGATTGCTGTGCGCACAGTTTCGCAATGCCAACTAAAAACAAAATAGAAGCAACATAATCTTAAATTTCGTTTAGTCTTCCAATGGGTGAGGCCATATGTCTTTTTCTGTCTTGTTTAATCTTTACTTAACTACAAAAGTTTCCATTTTCGCCCCGAATACAGATCTTATGATCCGAATTATGTTCATAAGCCCTGTTTCTTTAGACAAAAATGGAAATTTTGCAGTTAATATTACTGATTACATGAACATGATAGGAAACACCGTTGATCAACAAAAATATATAACGATGTGGTACTAATGTCCAAAAGTGGAGAGGGGCTACAGAAAATGCTAGTATTTGTTGAGAAACAAGGGGTTTACATCCATTGGGTAAATTGTTTTATACTTTGCTTTAAAACGTGTTTTTATAAGGACTGAGTAACGTAATGCAAAAAAAGAGATATTTTTTTTCATCCACTTGTCCCGCTTGGCGCGGCTGTGTACTTTGTTTGCACAAAATCATTCGAAATCATTCAAAACTCATTTTAAGGAAGAAAAAAATCTTCCAATGGACCCCCGCCCATCCAAGCCACGGGATAAACTGGGTGCTTTTTAGGCACAAAATCACTCGAATCCTTCAAAACGTATTTTAAAGAAAAAAATGTAATCCAACAGACCCCACCACTACAGTTCCTCACGCGAACTGGTGGGCCACATGAAAGGGATGGTTTCGCGCGCCGAAGGCACGCAGAGACGATATGGGAAGCAATCCCCTTTCGACCCTCAGTGACTGTAGGTGATGGATTTCCACGTGTCTAGGCGTGTTGAAGGAGGAAAAGGAAGGAGGGAAAAGGTCTATCCCCTTCTGGCTTTTTTTGTGGCTCTTCTTCTTTGGAGGTTGGCATGGTGATGGTGATGGTGATGGTGATGAGGCTAGTGGTGGTGGTGTAGAGGTGCGCGCGTTATGTTCTTCTAGGTACTTTCTTACTCTTGCCTGTGCTGCTCTGGATAACTCTATCCCTCTCATTACGGTCTCCACAGAGATTGGTGGCTGTACCGCTCCCGGGCTTTCCGGTAGTGAAGGAAGGGGGGAGTGAGGGGTGGGAGGATGTGAAAAAGCAACTACCAGTTCCTCCTCAGTCTCCACTGGATGTTCCTCATCCAACTGTACCGGCTCAGGAGCAGGCAGTTGATTGGGTGTACCAGTGGGACTAGGTGGGGAACTGGCGGCTGCCTCCAGAGCCTCCACCCCCTCACTCAACTCTTTCTTCCTATTCCGGAATGCCTCCAAGCGCCGGGCGTCCCTGCGCTTGGTTGATGGACTCTTCTTCTTTTTCCTCTTTACAGGGCCTCCGTGCCTCTTCGGGTGAGGACCAGTGGGAGAGGGGATCCTCTCTCCAAAGGTACTATCTCTCCCCGAAGAAGGTGGTGTCTTGGTTGTTTCAATCTCAAACTCCAGGTTCAGGTGGACTCTCTTGCCTGTCTCCTGCACCGTCCAGGTGACAGGGCAAGAGATGCTCAGAGCTGAAATGGTTTTGATTAATCTCTCTGGAAGTTCCAGCTTCTCCATGATTCGAAATCAGGTGTTCACGCTCTGAATTCAGAAGTGTGAATGAATGAAATGCACCGGTGGGCCACATATGAATAAACGTTAATCTTATTTACCCTCAAAAACATCCGACTAAATTTGACCACATTTGGCCTCGTTACTCATTGGGTAGAATTCATTTAAACAAACAAATAGTAAATTTTTGATCGGGTTCTCTCTGCACCAGATTAAAATTCGGCCCTCTTATGGAACCCAAATATGAATCCAGAGAACTGATTTGAACAAACTTTAATCCGTCCACACCACACCAGGGGTACTGAATAGCAAAACATCTAGATTCTGTGTGGTGAAACTGAAGAAGAGTTTAAAAGATTCACACAAGGAGCTTAAATATTAACCCAGTAACTTGATTTGAACAAATTTGAATCTGATCCCACTAAGGATACTGCGTTCCAAATATCAAACGATTCTGACTGGTGGATTTAAATTAGACGATTTTCAAAAGAAGTTTCCTCATATTGTACTAAGTTACAATTCTGGTTCCCACGGGGTGCTCAAATATGAAAACAGAAACTTGATTTGACACAGATGAACCTGGCTCTAATAAAGGTACTGTATACCAAATATCAAAAGATTTTGATTGGTGGATCTGAAGATTTTTAAAGAATATTTCTCATATTGCATCAAGTTAACTTTTTGACTCCCATAAGGAGCCCAAATACAAACCTAGGAACTTGATTTGAACAAACTTGAATATGACCCCAAACTGATGGATCTGAATATTTTTTTTAAAGAATATAGATTATATTGCACTTAGTAAAAATTTGGGTTCCTATAAGGAGTCCAAGTATGAACCTAAGGGCTTGATTTGAACCAGGGCGGGTCTGAAAAAGAAATTCTTAAAGAATTTTCCCAATATTGCACTAAATTAAAATTTGGGCTCTTAAAGGGTGTCAAATACAAACACTGACAAGAACTTCCAAAGGGTGAGCTGGGTTTTGATTATTTGGGTATGGAAAACAACTAGCCCATGATACATAATGTCATTTCCAGTAATTCAGAAAATTGCACCCAATGACGCCTGGGTGACCTCACTGACCTTAACCCATATTTTGAACCTCCATCGAGATACGACTCGTTGATGTCGGTCCCAGATCAAACCAAGTCTGAGATATAAGAATGAGCCACTTTCAAAACTTTTGTTCCTGCCCACGTTTTTCAGTAAAATAATGTATGGACTTTGGGAGTGCATTGGGGGTGGGTGGGTGGGTGGGTGGTGGGAGAGGGGGGGGGGGTGGTCATAGAATGCAATTCCCAGTAATTCAGAAAATTGTACTGAATGACCCCTGGATGACATCGACGACATTGACCCATATTTTGAAGCTCCATTGAATTTCGACTCATTTGGTGTTGGTCCCAGGTCCATAGGTCATACCATGCTTGAGGTGTGAGCGTTGCCACTTTCAAAAATGTTTCCCCCCGCCCACCTTTTGAGTGTAAAAATACATGTATGAACTTCTGGAATGCATTAGGGGCAGTCAGAACATGAGATTTACAGCAATTTTCTGAAAAAAAATGCACCCAATAGCCCCTTGGCGACTTCGGTGACCTTGAACCATATTTTGAACCTCCATTGAGTTTTGCCTCATTTGGTGTTGGTCCCAGATCCGTAGGTCTTACCATGCTTGAGGTACGAGTGTAACCCACTTTCAAAACACTCCTAGGGATATTCCCAATGCCCCCAAGAACCAGAAAAAAATATAGATGGCAAAGTTCTAGAAACTGTCTATTAGTATGCCAGAAAAGCAGCGAGAAGACAGAACAAGAAGATAAATGTAACCTGTAGGCTGTGCTGAATGAAAACACGATGGCTCGTGTGGCTGTCATTGCAGGTGGTGGCTATTGTGTGTGGTCGACCATGACCAACATCGGGCATTCTCATCTACTCATCAAACAAAGCCATACTGTCGAATTTCAAGAAAAGTACTGCATAGATGCGACATGCAGGATGTTCTGACGAAATGCACGATGGCTGCCATGGTTGCCTTTATGAGCGGCCATCCGTGACTAGGATAGATTGCTGTTACCTACTCTCCATACCAAGACACGCTGCCCAGTTTCAGGAAATTTGATGCAAATATGCAACCTGTAGGCTATGGTGGAGAAATCCAGGTAACCAGAACAAGCATAAGACTTTTGGTGATGATCGGAATAAAATTTAATGTTGTAGCCTGTGCTGAACGAATTGTGGAGAGGCTGTCAGAGAAATCAAAGACAGCTGCCATAGCGGCCATTATATACGGCCGACTGTGACCAATATAGGATGCTCTGATCTACTCATCAAACGAAGTCATACTACCGAGTTTGAATAAAATTGCATAAATGCTACCTGCAGGCTGTTCTTGAGAAATCTAATATGGTCAACTGTAACCAAAATAGGACGTTCTCATCTACTTATCATACTAAGTCACCCTGTCGAGTTTCAAGAAAACTGACTATAAATGCGACCAATAGCCTGTGCTGAAGAAATCTAACATGGCTCAAGAAATTGAAGATGAGACGTTCCCATGAACCCAATCGTGCATATGAAGTTTGGTGATGATTGGAAAAGAACTGTGGACTGAAACCTGTACTGAACAAATTGTGTACAAACTAAGAAATACAGATATCCAAACGCGCCATGGCAATAGCTTATCTTCGTCAAGTTAAGTTAAAAAAGAGTTTTCCCATGAAGGGCATGGCCACTGACTACCTAAGATGGCGGCACCTTATTGTATCTGGACGAGGTGCAAGGCTGATTGTGATACCCAGTTCTCTTGAAAATATAAACACGGGCTGAAATTGTATGATAAATTTCTAAAACAGGGTGACAAACCAAATCTAACTTCTGTGTTATGTTTTCCTGGAGTACGGTACGGCAAGAGAAAGTAGAGTTAGCTCTCTTTAACGGGATATGAACACTACACAGAAACACCACATTTTCTCCCAACTGAATAAATGGTAAGAACATTTAAATATTTAATTATTTATTTATTGGTGTTTAAGGTCACATACTTATGCACAATCGTGACCGTGACAGCTGTTAGGGTGGAGGAAGCCGGAGTACCCGGAGAGAACCACCAGGTATCGAAGAGCAACTGTCAGCTCCTCAACATTCTTACTCTGTTTAAGCTCCGCTCAAGCAGGGTTACAGCGGTTTAAGACATGTGCAACATCGACTTGCAGTACGCCTTAGTATACGGTGTCATCGTGCCCCCATGTAGGCAACCGGGATAAAGTGCCTTGCCCAAGGACACAACGCGGGTCGTCCCGGATAGGGATCGAACTAGGGACCTCTAGCATAGAAGTCCAACCGTCTACCACTGTGCCACCGCGCTCCCAATTAAATGCATATAAATCAGTTACTGCAAACAAAGTCTTTCAAATAAACAGGTATTAGTCTCTGGCGTGATGGATACATTGATCCAGATACTTTTAGGTTTGGGGTATTACTTTGGGTATTCCCAGATTGGGACCAGTTAAAAGTATCAAAATTACTCACACTCTCAGAAGAGACTTCAGACTGATGAATATCACTTTCTTTGTTTATTAAATATTTGACTAGTCTATTGGTGAGCCAATTTTTACCATTACCAACAGTCAAAATATTGTTTTTGATATCAATAATCTTGGTTTGTTCAGAAAACATTGAACTTAATTTGTGCCCATGCCTAATCGTATCAAGTTTAATTCTAACTTAATCACCAACATGGAATTTATTCTTTGCAACATTATTGCCCAAATCATATTTCTTTTTCATTTTCAACTGTCAGTCCTCAATAGTTTGTTAAGTTCCGGTATCAGAAATTTCAGATGTCCCAGCCAAACTAGGTTTGAATAAGATGAGCCTTGTTCTCATCTTTCCCCCAATCATTAAAAATGTGGAGTAGTGTCAGTTGTGGAATGAGGGGTAGAACGGAGAGTCACCAGTATGCATCCGAGTGACTCTGTCCAAGAAATAGTACCTTTGATGTTGGTTTGTAATAGGGATTTATTTGCCCCATTAAGTCTTTCAATACAGCCATTGGTCGCTGGCTGATAGTTTGGTATTCTAATGTTTTATTGTACAAGACTGAAGAAAACTTGTAAACTCTTGGCTGGTAAATTCAGCCCCATTGTCCGTAAGCATGGATTCTGGTAATCCCCATACTGAAAATTTTGCTTTCAGAAAGTCAATAATTTTGCTGGATGTAAACCTGTCAGTAAAGAATATTTCAGGCGACTTACTGCATAAACATACTAGGTTCACAAGAAAACGCAAACCACGTGGCGCTGACTCAAATGGTCTGTGAATATCCATCGCTAAATGCTGCCAAGGCTTTGCAGGAATCTGCCCTAAACTGAGAGGTACAGTAGATGATTTTACACTTTCATCGCTCTCTGCACAATACAGACATTTTCGAACAGACTATATCTTGACTCATACCTGGCCAAAATGAAGAATAACGGGGTCGTTGTTGGGCTTCATCAATACCCAAGTGGGCTTGATGAGCAAATTGCATAACAGAACTGCGTAAACTTGCAGGTATGTCTGCACGGTTAGCACAACCTCTACAATGAGTCCCAAATGTGAATAAATTATCTTTTATTTTATAAAAGGGAAGGCATTCAGCTATAATTTTTTACTTTGTCCAGTGAATATTCAAGTAGTTGGTAATCTCCCTCAAAACTGGATCGATTTGCGTCTCAGACTGCAAAACTTGGATTGAGGTGGATGTCGGTTGAGTGGGAACAGTTCAGACAGCCTCCTCCTCATCCAAAACAAATCAATCATGAAAACGAGACTGATCACTATCTTTGACGTTTTCAAACGAGACAAGGCATCTGCTATAACATTTAACATGCCTTTTGATACTGTATTTTATGAGGTGTATGTTCATATTCAGCTAAAGAGAGCTAACTCTATTTTCTCTTGCTGTACTGTTTTCTAGAAAAAGAGAACACAGTGGTTCGATTTGGGTTGTCACGTTGTTTTTTAAATAAATTATGCAATTATATTTTCAGGAATTGGGCTCAACAATCGGCCTGCACCCCGTCCAGATACAATATACTGGCGACGAACAGGATGAAAACTACTTTTGCTCATCTTTCTATAGATTTTTGAGATTTATGTGAGGCAAATCTTGAATTTTGAAATGCCAAAAATGAACATTCAATTCCCAACATTTTTGTTTTTGCAGGCTCCGGGAAAACCAATCTACTCCTGGGAAAGTTGGAAACGAATTTTCGAAAATTATTTAGTTGCGTCAAATTCTAGTGAATTTGAGGATTCCCGGAAACATGCGTTACTTCACATTGCCCAGCTTGGGTGATTCTGTCAAAAATGCCATGGAAATGCTTGATAAACAATTTTCTCCTGTTATTAACGTAAGTGCCGAACGTTACCGTTTCTGCAACCAATTGCCTGGTGAGACTATATAGACTTTCGGTAAGTTGTAACAGCAATTCGTGAATTAATTGTAAAATGTGAATACAATCAGTCTGCTGATGACATGATCCGTGATCAAATCATTGAGAAATCGAATGAACCGGGAATACGCGAACGACGTTTAATTGAAACTAATCTAACCCTTGCAAATGCCATCACAACAGCGAAGCAGGTGGGAATGGCATAATCTGAATCCAAATGTTTTGCTGGACAGAATCGTGATTTTCCAGTTACTGGTGCGTCTGAACAGGCCCATATATCCACTCCTGATGTTAATCAGATAAACTTTCGTCAGAAACAGAGATTCAGATCTCACCGAAATATAAACACAGGCTGAAATTGCATGATTTATTTCTAAATCAACGTGACAAAGCAAATCTAACTGCTGCGCCCTCTTTTTCTTAAGAACGATACAGCAAGATAATATACAGTTAGCCCCCTTTAATTGGCTATTTACGTAACACAGCTTTTCTGCACACCTCTTTTCAATTGCTTGCTGAGCAAGAAATATTTTCTTTGATCACCGCCCTTGGCAATGTACCGGGCTACCACAGTGAAATGCACTGGGTCTTAACACCTCACACAAACCTGCTCGTGCAAATTTTGTTCAAAGGAAAAAAATGCAGTTTTTGTTGTATTAATTTTAATACTTTGGCAGATGTAGTTTCAATTTTGCACCCACATTCTTTCTGATAGGGCAGTATGCCCTTAGTGGTGCTCTGGGCAGAAACTGAATTGAGCCCCATCTCCGGGAAATGTCAAATTAGCATTGAGAATTAAGTTTGGTTGTCTTAAGTTCCAGTAAATTCAGAAGATTCAATGTTGAGTGTGTAAAATGTTTGGGTTTCAGATGGTCACCTAAGACAATACCGCACCTCCACTCCAAAAGCTAAACATTTTATATTCACTACTTCGGTTTCTTGGAGACTTGAAGGGCCCAGAAGCCTCTCGTAAACTGAAAATAAAACGATGTATATTGTAATGTTCGTGGCCATGCAAAATATGTAGAAAAATGTAATTGCAATTGCAGCACCCTATCTCTTTGGTGTCTGGAGGGGCTGCCCCTTCTCCCACCCCAGTGCTACAACTCTGCTTTCTGATGCGTAAGAGATCAAACACGAAAAGAAACCATATTGTCCATTGTCTAGAGATTGGGTGGGAAGGCTATATATTCTCTTGCTTCATGCATGTCAGACTTAGTTCTATGGGTGATTGACCCCCCCCCCCCCAAAAAAAAAAAACACAACTAAATAGGCTCTTTCTCACCCCCCCCCCCCCCCTCCCAGTTTATGGAGAGTCTGTCCCACATTTGCGCCACACCACGTAAATATATATCATTGCAACAGTATTGTTGTGGGTCTGTTATGACTTGCTCCTGGTAATTTTACCAACATTTTAAACAGTAAGTGTGTAGTAAAGCAACTGTGGTAAGATTATATTTATTTATTTGTTGGTGTTTACGGTCACTTTCAGCATCTTTGGCTATTCCATGACTGACGCCTAGTCATGAAGTCAAGGTTTGACAATTGTTTATAACTACGCCGCCGACTTCAGAAGTGTTCTACCTTAGACATTGGTCCGGGTTCCTATTTTACCAGTAAAACAAAACACATTTACTGCAGGAAACAAGCACTGCTTCACTTCCCACGGGGATTATTATATCTATCAGAGTTGTATGTTTACTGAGGTTTAACTTTGAACAGCCAGGGTTACATTATGTCGGACAGCTTACGGGTGAAGGAAACCGGAGAGGGCGGCATATCCAGAGAGACGTACCGAGCAGCGGTGAGCAACTGCCAGACTCTCCAACTTACTAACTCCGCACAAGCAGAGTTAGCAGTTGTTGAAGGTAAGCGTAACAAATACTAATAAATATGAAATGATGCCGTCTTGTGGATATGAAAAAATTTTTTTAACGAATTTCTTCATATTGCAGGAAGTTAAAAGTGGGGTTCCCCAAAGGAGCCCAAATATGAACCTGGGAATAAATTTGAACAAACTTGAAACTGACTCCCATAGGGATCACGGTTCTGTACCAGTTAAGGATTGGTCTTTTAAAGGAGACGGCGTGTCAACAAAGAAAAATGGTTGATGTCCACTTCAAACCGTAAATTCGATGCTTTTCATCTTTTTTTGTTGGCATTGTATATTACCCTTTCGATGAAGGAATAATTTATCATTTATCTTTATCGTACATCTCTTCATCTCCTGTGACAGTGACAGTGAAACTTGTGTCCTGGTTAGACAATTTTGTACCATCGAACAGCCGGTACAAACAGATGGATTTATCACTTGTTTCTGAAAGTTTGAACAGTGTATTCATAACGCAACCGACGACACTCCATGTATACATAGAGAGAAAAAAAGTTAAGCACGTCCAAATAAAAAGACCAATACAATTTCATTGTGATAAGCAACGATGTCAATAGTGATAAACCCATAATTAATTATTTGTCGATATGGGGCCACTACTCTGAACAAAATGTAACACCACAACACAGCACAGTGTGTACGTGCTTCTTAACTCCCATGATTTTTTCCCAAATGCAGTGTGGTCATGCTTTACAATTTCGTTTTTAAGACTAAGAGTTTACAAATGAATCACCATTACCTTGCACGATGGCAAGAAGGGGGTTATCTGAGACGCAGAGATGGCAAATCATTGGCCTTCATTCGGCACCCTTCATTCAAGGCAACTGGACGACAAACAGGCTACCATTGTTCCGTCATTAGCAGACTCGTCACCAAACACAGATTCATGATGTGAAAGACCTTCCACGTTCAAGACGCCCTCCCGTGACGTCACAACGAGAACACTGATCACTGATACGGCTGATAAGACTGTTTTCCATTTGCATTAAGCACAGTCCTGAAGCGTCCATGGCTACCACATCGCCGTTTGAGCACCAAAACGTTAAACAATCGATTGAAGGCGGCTGGATTGGCTTCAAGACGTCCTCTGTTGACAAAAGAACGCGATTGGTCTAGTGTTTATCAAGAAGGGTATGGATTTATGGAATGTGAGGTCATGGCGGAGAATACACTGGTCCTATGGAAGCCGGTTCCTGCTTCATGTCAAGGATGGTCGAGTGAGAGTCTGGAGGCGTAGAAATGCAGCTTTTTTCACCTTGGAACATCCTTCCCATGGCTCCTTACGGTGGTGGATCAGTGATAGTGTGTGATGCTTCTCACATAACTAAGTTGGACCTGGTAACCATACGGGGCAATCTGACCGATGAACGCTACATCCGGGAAGTTCTGGATCCTATTGCGGTTCCTCATTTTGACTATCAACCTCTTCGTGACTGGACCGAGTTCATGGAGACAACGCCAGACCCCATCGACCCCGTGCAATGACAGCCTTTCTCTAAAACAATGCTGTGACAAGGATTATATGGGTAGCCATGAGCCCAGTCCAGATTTGAACCCTCTGGATCATATTTGGAACATCTTGGGTCGTCATATATAGGAACGGGACCCTCCTGTACAGAACTTAGGGGAATTGGAAGCAGGTTTACATGACGAATGGCAGCGGTTACCCATGTTTCAGTTTCAAGGAATTGTTAGGAGTATGGGGCGAAGGGTGGAGGCCGCCATCCGGACACATGGGGGAAGCACGCGTTACCGACTCATACATGCTTGGTGACACGCTACATGTGTTCTGTGACAAACATCGTCATCTGTTGGCATTTAATACACTATCCAGCCCCGTAGTTACATCTCGTATTGCTTTTGGTTAAAATCATCCCCATTTGTTCGTTATATTATACAGGAAACAATGTCCAAGTGAATTCGTCACTTAAGTTGTTCCTGTATTAGCAAATGATTGTTCTTTGATGTTGGTCTACTTTACCGCAGTTATACTATTTCGGATTTTCTCTAATAGCATGTGTTTACTTCCCCGACAGCCAAAACCATACAGGGTGCTTAAATTTTTTCACTATGTTTTTATTCATTTATGTGTGGACCAGTGCAGGAACCAGAGGGACCACCTATTCTCAGGAACAGGGGCTCTCTCTCGAGAGAGAGACCAGCATTTGACCGACTCGAGAGAGAGAGAGAGCCCCCCCTCCCCCCAACCCACACACTTCCCTCCCCCTGGCTATGTACTCGCCCACCTTCCAAACATATCATCCGGAATGTCTTTTTTCACATTTTTCGTCTTCGGTCTGATTAACAAGATATGTAAGGCTCTGCCTTACACTTACCTTGAAAAATAATAGTTTATTTAAAATTTTTGTTTAGATTTTGGCAACATGTCGAGCAGAAATATTTGGCTGCTGAAATTTACTCCCGCTGCAAAGAGAACCGTTCCGCCGGCGGTAACTGTTCCTGTGAATTCAATGAAAATTGAAAAACACAGATTCATGATGTGAAGGACCTTCCACGTTCAGGACGCCCTCCCGTGACGTCACAACGAGAACACTGATCACTGATACGGCTGATAAGACCGTTTTCCATTTGCATTAAGCACAGTCTTAAAGCGTCCATGGCTACCACATCGCCGTTTGAGCACCAAAACGTTAAACAATCGATTGAAGGCGGCTGGATTGGCTTCAAGACGTCCTCTGCTGACAAATGACCACAAAAGAACGCGATTGGTCTGGTGTTTATCAAGAAGGGCATGGAATTTGAGGTCATGGCGGAGAATACACTGGTCCTATGAAAGCCGGTTCCTGCTTCATGTCAAGGATGGTCGAGTGAGAGTCTGGAGGCGTAGAAATGCAGCTTTTTTCACCTTGGAACATCCTCCCCATGGCTCCTTACGGCGGTGGATCAGTGATAGTGTGTGATGCTTCTCACATGACTAAGTTGGACCTGGTAACCATACGGGGCAATCTGACCGATGAACGCTACATCCGGAAAGTTCTGGATCCTATTGTGGTTCCTCATTTTGACTATCACCCTCTTGTGACTGGACCGAGTTCATGGATGACAACGCCAGACCCCATCGATCCCGTGCAATGACAGCCTTTCTCTAAAACAATGCCGTGACAAGGATTATATGGGTAGCTATGAGCCCAGTCCAGATTCGAACCCTCTGGATCATATTTGGAACATCTTAGGTCGTCGTATACAGGCACGGGACCCTCCTGTACAGAACTTAGGGGAATTGGAAGCAGGTTTACATGACGAATGGCAGCGGTTACCCATGTTTCAGTTTCATGGAATTGTTAGGAGTATGGGGCGAAGGGTGGAGGCCGTCATCCGGACACATGGGGGAAGCACGCGTTACCGACTCATACATGCTTGGTGACACGCTACATGTGTTCTGTGACAAACATTGTCATCTGTTGGCATTTAATACACTATCCAACCCCGTAGTTACATCTCGTATTGCTTTTGGTTAAAATCATCCCCATTTGTTCGTTATATTATACAGGAAACAATGTCCAAGTGAATTCGTCACTTAAGGTGTTCCTGTATTAGCAAATGATTGTTCTTTGATGTTGGTCTACTTTACCGCAGTTATACTATTTCGGATTTTCTCTAATAGCATGTGTTTACTTCCCCGACAGCCAACACCATACAGGGTGCTTAAATTTTTTCACTATGTTTTTATTCATTTATGTGTGGACCAGTGCAGGAACCAGAGGGACCACCTATTCTCAGGAACAGGGGCTCTCTCTCTCGAGAGACTAGCATTTGACCGACTCGAGAGAGCCCCCCCCCCCCCCCCCCCCCCCCACACACACACACTTCCCTCCCCCTGGCTATGTACTCGCCCACCTTCCCAACATATCATCCGGAATGTCTTTTTTCACATTTTTCGTCTTCGGTCTGATTAACAAGATATGTAAGGCTCTGCCTTACACTTACCTTGAAAAATAAGTTTATTTAAAATTTTTGTTTAGATTTTGGCAACATGTCGAGCAGAAATATTTGGCTGTTGAAATTTACTCCCGCTGCAAAGAGAACTGTTCCGCCGGCGGTAACTGTTCCTGTGAATTCAATGAAAAATGAAAAACACAGATTCATGATGTGAAGGACCTTCCACGTTCAGGACGCCCTCCCGTGACGTCACAACGAGAACACTGATCACTGATACGGCTGATAAGACCGTTTTCCATTTGCATTAAGCACAGTCTTGAAGCGTCCATGGCTACCACATCGCCGTTCGAGCACCAAAACGTTAAACAATCGATTGAAGGCGGCTGGATTGGTTTCAAGACATCCTCTGTTGACAAATGACCACAAAAGAACGCGATTGGTCTGGTGTTTATCAACAAGGGCATGGAATTTGAGGTCATGGCGGAGAATACACTGGTCCTATGAAAGACGGTTCCTGCTTCATGTCAAGGATGGTCGAGTGAGAGTCTGGAGGCGTAGAAATGCTGCTTTTTTCACCTTGGAACATCCTTCCCATGGCTCCTTACGGTGGTGGATCAGTGATAGTGTGTGATGCTTCTCACATGACTAAGTTGGACATGGTAACCATACGGGGCAATCTGACCGATGAACGCTACATCCGGGAAGTTATGGATCCTATTGTGGTTCCTCATTTTGACCATCACCCTCTTGTGACTGGACCGAATTCATGGATGACAACGCCAAACCCTATCGATCCCGTGCAATAATAACAGCCTTTCTCTAAAACAATGCTGTGACAAGGATTATATGGGTAGCTATGAGCCCAGTCCAGATTTGAACCCTCTAGATCATATTTGGAACATCTTAGGTCGTCGTATACAGGCACGGGACCCTCCTGTACAGAACTTAGGGGAATTGGAAGCAGGTTTACATGACGAATGGCAGCGGTTACCCATGTTTCAGTTTCAAGGAATTGTTAGGAGTATGGGGCGAAGGGTGGAGGCCGTCATCCGGACACATGGGGGAAGCACGCGTTACCGACTCATACATGCTTGGTGACACGCTACATGTGTTCTGTGACAAACATCGTCATCTGTTGGCATTTAATACACTATCCAGCCCCGCAGTTACATCTCGTATTGCTTTTGGTTAAAATCATCCCCATTTGTTCGTCATATTATACAGGAAACAATGTCCAAGTGAATTCGTCACTTAAGGTGTTCCTG
This sequence comes from Pictodentalium vernedei, assembly GCA_031216915.1. NCBI lineage: Eukaryota > Metazoa > Mollusca > Scaphopoda > Dentaliida > Dentaliidae > Pictodentalium > Pictodentalium vernedei. Next base: position 198,019,848 of record CM062290.1, read on the forward strand.
AATTAGCAAATGATTGTTCTTTGATGTTGGTCTACTTTACCGCAGTTATACTATTTCGGATTTTCTAAAATAGCATGTGTTTACTTCCCCGACAGCCAAAACCATACAGGGTGCTTAAATTTTTTCTCTATGTTTTTATTCATTTATGTGTGGACCAGTGCAGGAACCAGAGGGACCACCTATTCTCAGGAACAGGGGCTCTCTCTCGAGAGAGACCAGCATTTGAGAGAGAGCCGCCCCCCCCCCCCCCCCACTTCCCTCCCCTGGTTATGTACTCGCCCACCTTCCCAACATATCATCCGGAATGTCTTTTTTTACATTTTTCGTCTTCGATCTGATTAACAAGACATGTAAGGCTCTGCCTTACACTTACCTTGAAAAATAATAGTTTATTTAAAATTTTTGTTTAGATTTTGGCAACATGTCGAGCAGAAATATTTGGCTGTTGAAATTTACTCCCGCTGCAAAGAGAACCGTTCCGCCGGCGGTAACTGTTCCTGTGAATTCAATGAAAATTGAAAAAGGTGAGAAAAAGGCACATTCGAAAAGTTATATAGACGAGAGGCCTAGGGGGTTAAAAACATATGATTAGTGTGTCGTTATGGCGGGCATACATTTGAATAAAGTTTATTCACTTGCGTGGATTAATGCTCTTTTTCTCTGTTCCTGCATTCCTAAGATTAGGTACCCGTTCCTGTTCCATGTCCTGTTCCTGAGAATAGACGGACAACGTACAATATTAACATAAGAACCAGGGAGTGAGGTGACTCAGTGGTTATGGCACTGAACTTCAAACTAAAAGGTTCATGGATCGATAGCTGCCAAGGGGTAACTGCGTTGTGTTCTTGCGATTTCCCAGGCAAGGGCATGGTGGCGCCGTGTACTAAGGCGTGCTGCTTTTCGATAGTGAACTTATCAACCAATGCTAACCATGCTTGTGTGAAGTTAGTACGCTGGGGAGTCTGACAGTTGCTCGCCACTGCTTGGTGGTTCTCTCTGGGTACTCCAGCTTCCTCCACCCGCAAAACTATATGAGATGACACTGGCTGTCGAAAGTGTCATTAAACCCAATAAATAAATAAATATTAAAATGTATAGGATAGTGTTCTGGTGCATTGACATTCAAATTACTATCGCTTTGAATGTATCACTTTCAAAACAAATTTGGCATTTGCCGTTATTCTAGTGGTGACAACTCACCTCGCAGTTATCTTAGCAAAGGGGACAGATTCAAGCGAGAACTGACCATGTTTCACATGGAAGACGAAAAAGAATAAAGCCATCTGTCCACTGAATGGAATAAAGTGCCACCTGAAATGCTACAGCATTGCAGGCGGCACACTGTTCCACTCAAGGGGCGATATACGTGCAAACTGGACAAAAGGCGATCTCTGCCTTTCATATGACATTTTAAGGAATTTTTAAACTAAATTTATGTTATCTAGTTTGGCTGCGTTGGTCAATCTCGTTCCCCAGAAAACTGCAAGATGAGTTGTCATCTTCAGAAAGACAACAATAAAGAAATGCATGAAATCAAAACCCCTCTTTGAGATTTGATTTCTTTTGAATAATCGAATTGGTTTTGAATCAAATCAAATTAAAGAAAAGATTTGAAACCAAATCGAATCTCGAATGTTCGCTGGGTCCTACCCTCCCATTTATTTATTAGGGTTTAACGACACTTTAACAGTCAAGAGTCATATGTTGGTGACAGTTTTACAGGTGGAGGAAGCCAGAGTACCCGGAGAGAACCACCGAGCAACGACAAGCAACTGTCAGCTCTCCAACATTGTAACTCTGAATCACGGCGCAGGCAGGGTTAGATGGTTGAAGACATGCGCACCACCGACATGCAGTATGCCTTAGTACATAGCGTCATTGTGCCCCCCGTAGGCAATCGGGGTTAAGCGTCTTGTCCAAGGAAATAACGTGGGAGCACGAATCAGTCGCTGAAATGGTCACCAATCCAACTACTAACCGCGCTCGACGTTGCTTAACTTCGGTAATCTGATGAGAACCGGCTACCCCGACGCCCCCTCCTACCCTCCCAGCTTGAGTCCAAACTCCAAATATTGGCTGCGAAACTTTCTTTCGACAAACTTGAATCTTGATAACATAAAGAAGTTGCATTCCAAAGCATTGTGACGGTTGGTTTATGAGAATTTTTGAAGAATTTCAAGCACTGCCACCAGATCAGGCTTAGCAACTTCTGTGAAACAAACTTGGGAGGCTAATTTTGGTTGGGTTTGGTTCAGCGGTCAACAGGAAGAAGACTGATATACAAAGCTAACAGATGACGGATATGATGTGGTAGCAATAGCTCACTTTCAGTCAGCAAAGCTAAAAATATTGACTATCTCCGTTTGAAAGTGAATGAGCATACAACAATCACTGTATGCATAATGTTGTACAACAGTAGCAAGCCTGAATATAAGCAACCTGTCATTTGCAAAATGAGGTCCCCAGAGGGTGAATTTGCTGATGCTATCCCATACATTGGGCCAATTTATCCTCTTGGTACATCTTTCTGTTTTGGTTTGAGACCTTGATTCAGACTGAGGTTCAAAGAGGGTAAATTTTGTGATGCTACCCTGCTGTGCAGGGTAGCATCACCAAATTCGCCCTCTGGGGACCTCATTTTGAAGATAACAGTCTGCTTATTTTCAGACTTGAACAGTAGCAAAGCAAAGCAAAATTACTTAGATCTGTAATTAAACCAGGGGGCCCATGGGGCCTGAGGCACTCACCTGACATAGTTGTTTAAAGGACTTAAATTAGTATCTTTTCCCAGTAAATACTACAAAGAAATGAAGCCATGTAACTATTCAAAACTCTGTTGTCCAGAGAGATACTTTTTTCTGGTACCGAGACTCTACCACACTAGATTTTCAGTAATGGAAAATAGAGAGCCCAAAGATCAAACTTGGGACTGAACTGACTTGAACTAAGCACTCTGCCCCCAACCAGGATTCTGACCATCGGATCTGAAGAACCAGATTTTCAAAGATTATTTCTCATATCGGACTAAGTTAAAGAGCCTAAGTATTAAGCCAGGGACTTGATTTTTAAAATTTGTGTCTAAGGATGGTGTATACCAAGTATCACACGATTCTGACTGAGGGGTTTGCGAGTATATTTTTAAAGAATATTCCTCATATTGAACTAAGTTAAAATTTGGGATCCAATTGGGAGCCCAGATACTAATCGAGGGACTTGATTTGAACACACTTTAATCTGACCCCTGTAAGGATGCTTTATCCGAAACATCAAAAGATTCTGACTGGTGGATTGAAAGATTTTTAAAAATTATTCCCTAGATTGCTCCGAGTTGAAATTCTGGCTCCCACACAGAGCCCCAGTTATACACCAATGGGATTGATTTAGTCAAACGTAAATTTGACCCATGTAAGGATTCCGTATACCATATATCAAAAGATTCTGACCAGTGACTCTGTAGAACAAGCCAAGACCAATACCGAGTCTGGACCTGCGTCGCTGCATGCAATTGATTACAGAGATGAACAGACTTCAAAGTATCGGCAAACAGGAAGAGGCTGCACGGCAGATCTGAAAATTAGATACACGATACAACTCATCATTATGAAGCAGCAGACCAAATATAAAATCATTCCCTTTCATAGAAGCCAAGAAAACTTTGACGGAAGAAGTGTATCGAATGGACTGACGGACGGACTGATGGACGGAGTCGAGTGGTTACTAGACCTGCTCTGCCGCTGACGATGCAGGTAACAAGGGGCTTTAATCGCTCACCTGACAAAGTGGTTCAAAGAAGTATTTTGGGTCACATTCAATCACGGTTCATCAACGCTACAGAGGAATGAAGTCATGAAATTATTCATAATTTTGGGGTCCTGTCAGATGATCATTATCATAGGTCTTCCTGACTGCTTCCAATTTTATCAGCTGTAGACAAGCATTGCAAAACTTCTAAGGGTTGTAATGTCACTGCAGTTTGAACAGCAAATTTTATGTTAAAACACCTGGGAGTGGATTTGAACAAACTTGAACCAAACCTGCCCCCCTCACCCCTCCATAGAGATCCCAAATATTATGCCAGGGATTTGAATTGAACAAACTTGAATCTGATCCCCCTAGAGATGTTATACACCAAATATGAAAGAGTTCTGACTGGTGGACCTGAAGAAGATTTTTTAAGAAATCTCCTCATATTGCATGATGTTAAACTTTGGGCTCCAATAGAGAGCCCAAATATTAACCCAGGGATGCAATTTGAACAAACATGATTCTGATACCACTCCCTCCCCCGAGATGAATACCGTATGAAAGGATTCTGAGTAGTAGATCTGAAGAAGATTTTTAAAGAAATTTCAAGTTAAACTTTGGGCTCAAATTTAGAGCCCAAATATTAACTCGGGGACCTAACTTGGACAACCTGAATCTGACACAGCCCAGCCGACCCCCTCCCTCCCCCAGAGATGTTATATTCCAAATATGAAAGGATTCTGACTGTGATTGGTTGATCTGATGAAGATTTTAAAAGAAATTCCCTCATATTGCATCAAGTTAAAATTTGAGCCCAAATGTAATTTTAACAAACCAGTATCTGACCCACTATGGATGCTGAATACCAAATATCAAAACATTCTGATCAGGGGTTAATGAGATTTAAAAAAAAAATTTGTAAATATGCTGACTCAGCATTTTTTCGATTCCCTCTGCAGTACACTGTGACAGAACCGATGGCATTTTTTCTTTACCACTCAAATATTAACCCAAGAACTCGATTTGAACAAATTTGAATCTGACCCACCCACCTGCACCCCCCTCTCCACCCCCCCCCCCCACACCAGATGTTGTTTATCAAATATGAAAGGATTCTGACTGGTGGATCTGAAGAAGAAGATTTTTAAAGATATTTCCTCATATTGCACTAAGTTAAACTTTGGGCTCCAATGGAGAGCGCAAATATTAAACCAGTGACCTGATTTGGGCAAACTTTAATCTGACCCCCTAGAGATGTTGTATACCAAATATGAAAGGATTCTGACTGGTGGATCTGAAGAAGAAGATAGAGCCCAAATATTAACTCAGGGACCTAACTTGAACAAACCTGAATCTTCCCCCCCCCCCCCCCCCCCCCCCCCCCACCCACACACACACAGATGTTATATTCCAAATATGAAAGGATTCTGAGTGTGACTGGTGGGTCTGACGAAGATTTTTTTGAAGAAATTTTCTCATATTGCACTAAGTTAAACCTTAGGCAATATAAAACCCAAATATTAACACAGGGACCCAGTTTGAACAAACTTGAATCTGACCCCCACCCCCAGAGATGTTGCATACCCAATATCAAAATATTTCCACATGTGGATCTGATGAAGATTTTTAAGGAATACTTCTCATAACGCACTAAGTTAAACTTTGGGCTCCTCCAGAGAGCCCAAATATTAAGCCAGGGACTTTATTTGAACAAACTTAAATCTGACCCCTCTAGAGATGTCACATACCAAATTTGAACGGATTCTGACAGGTGGATCTGAAAAAGAAGATTTTTAAAGAAATTTCCTCATATTGCCACAAGTTAAACTTTGGGCTCCAATAGAGAGCCCAAATATTAAATCACGGACCTGATTTGAACACACTTGCATAAGACCCCCCTAGAGGTGTTTTATACCAAATATGAAAGGATTCTGACTGGTGGATCTGGAGAAGATTTTTAAAGAAATTCCTCATATTGCACTAAATTGAAATTTGGGCTTCCATAGGGAACCCAAATATTAACCCAAGGACTTGGTTTGAACCCCCCAGAGATGTTGCATACCAAATATGAAAGGATTCTGAATGGTGGATCTGAAGATGTTTAAAGATTATTCCCAATATTGCACAAAGTTAAATTCGGGACCCCAGAGGAAGCCCAAATATTAACTGAGAAACTTGATTTTAACAAAATCTAACTCTCGTAACAATGATGTATACCAAATATTAAAAGATTCTTAGTAGTGGTTCTGAAGAAGATTTTTAAAACTTATTTCCTATATTGCCATAAGTCAAAATTCAGGCACCTGTACTGAGCCCAAATATGAACCGCTGGGCTTAATTTAAACACATCTGCAATTTACCCCCTATGGATGATGTATGCCAAATCTTAAAAGATTCTGATCAGTGGTTCTAGGAAAGAAGGTGTTTTTTTTTTTTTAATTTTTGCAAATATGCTGACTCAGCAATTTTTCGATGCCTTCTTTTTTTCTGTTTGTTTGAATCAAGTTCTTATGACTCAATAATACCACATACCAAATTTGGTTCAAATCAGCTCATCGGCTCACAAAATAGAAATTTGGGGCAGGGCCAAAAATCTTGCCCCTCCCATTACAAAGGCAAATATTGCTCCATGAACTTCGTTTTAGCAAACTTGATTCTACACCTCAAAAGGAAGCTCAGTACCAAATATCAAGTCATTGTATCCACTGGGTCATGAGAAGATTTTTTTTAATTTGGGAACATCTTCCCTCATCCCCTCCCTTTGAAGCTGGGCAGGTTAGTAAGAACAAAAACAAAATGCTGTGTCAGAACAAACAATCGTCTCAAATTAAACTGAAATTGGTTCAGTGTTTTTGGAGAAGGTGCTAACACCATGCTCCCAGATGACGGAGAATGAGTGATCACTGTAGCTCACCCTGACTCTCAGTCATGTGAACGCAAATATTAACCCAAGGACTCGATGTGATCCCATGAATTGACATTCTGAAGAGATACACAGGGTTGCATGAGTTATCGGAAGATTTCTTTAAAGTAAAAACTACATGTCATTGTGAAAAAAGATGATAATTTTACCTTTGCTGCTATCTGAATGACTGCCAGAAAGTACAACTATGCATTTATTTATTGGTATTTAAAGTGACTTTCAGCATCTTTGGTTATAGCATGACCACAACATAGGTAAGAAGTCAAGTTCATCTAATCGTTTATACCTATGCTGCCCACTGTTAAGGACTTAAACTCCATGCATTGGTTTGGGATCCTATTTCTTCAGTAAAACAAAACATGTTTTCTGCAGTAAACAAGCACTTCTCCACTTCCTGGGGTTCCTAAATGGTGCAGCTGCACATTATTTTAAAGATAACTGGGCATTAGAACAGTAACTTTGGTATTACATGTCTTAACTGGTAGAGTGCTGGAAGTCCATATTTGGGCTTTATTCTGAAGTGCAGGTACAACAGCTCAAAAGCTTCATATTCTGAGGGTGTGCTTCATATTATCTCAGAAGTGAAACTATTTAGCCTATATTAATTTACCTTGCTACAATTTATGGGAGAATGCCTAAGGGCACTATCCCATAAATTGTAACAAGGGAAAAACATGTGAACCAATTTTAACAAGAGCTGGACTGTCGTCTGGTGCATACTCCCACGTGGTGTACAGCCTAGTTTGGGCATACCAATGACCAACAAATATTATTTATGAATATTCTCGTACAGACTGACGGACGGATGCACAGATGGACGGATGCAATCCAGTATACCCCCCCCCCCCCCCCCATTTTCTCCGAACGTTTTCAACAATTTCTAAGTCAAAAGGTATGGTAAATTGTTTGGTGTTTGGAAGTTTTATGCAATGAGGCAGAAGCCTTTGTCATAGGCAAACTGCATGCCATATTTTGCTGAAATCCGATAACCCATAACTGAGATACAGGCTGAACAGACAAATAATGTCTATTTCCTACAATTTCTGAGTCAACAAGTAATAAAAAAAAAAAAAAAAAAAATAACTAGTGTGGGCATTGTGGGCATACCTAAGACCAACAAATATTATGGAAAATAATAATTTACTTAAGTTATGAAAGTTATGAATATTCTCAGATGGACTTACACACGGACGGACAGATGCACGGACACACAGACGATGCATGTAATCCAGTATACCCCCATTTTCTTCGAAAGAGGGGGTAAAATAACAAGAAATAATTTGGCACTCTACCAGTTAAATACTGTCATTGTTTATTTATTTATTGGTGCTTTAGGTCAATTTCAGGATCTTTGGCAATATCATGACCACAACATGGCCATGAAGTCAAGCTAGCCAATCATTTATATCTGTGCTGCCCACGTTAGAGAATTTCCACCCCAGGCATTGGCTCCAGGTCCTATTTTGCCAGTAAAGGAGAACTTGTTGACTTCAGTAAACAAGCACTGCTCCACATTCCAGTGTTCCCAAGTTATAAACACAGTTGACAGAAACAATACATAGCTACATTTATCGTCAATCAGGGATTTTTCTACCCTTTTTGGGAAAGGGTCCAGGGGCCTTTCCAATTGGGAAAATTAGCGTCGCAGAGGCCACAAGTGGGAATTTATCTGAGCGACTATCAACAAGAAATAAATAAACTTACTAGCATATCCTTGTGAGAAATCAGTCTATTAATCAATGAAAACCTGTTGTATAATTGTATTTACCCACTGGCTGCTTAGAATTATTAAATAGTACTGGTGATTAATCAATCCTAGTGATGAAAAAGGATTGGTTAATGATCACCCACATACATAAGTCCTCACCTAAGCAAGCCAAGTTCAGTCAGCAGGAGTACTTGGCCTGGTGGACGGTTTGGGTAAAATAATTGTGGACGGTTCGTTCTGGGGACGAAAGTCTATTCAGGTTTCATGACATCAGTCAGCAGGAGTATCAGACCTGGGGAACGGTTTGAATAAAATACAGGTTACCAGACAGGATTTCAGACGTGAGCTGAACCTAAAAATTGGTACCGTGCTTTAAGAAGCACGGAACTCGCCTGTAACAAAATTTAGGTACCATTCGTGAGCTGTTATGGTTGACAGCGATGCATTTTGTCACTTTGATTCACGCACTGCGAGTCGCGTCATTCAGTTGTGATTCTATGCACATCAAGGGAGCTAATTTAGAGTGCTGATTCTAGGAACACACTGTCAAGGACGCTCCTTGACACTGTCAAATGGTTTCAAAACAACACAAGTGAATACCCTTCGTACTGAAACAATTCACACTGCGAAGTCCACTGGCAAATATTATTCGGTGCTGGTCACTTAAAAATAATCGACTGGTCACACAGAAATGAATTCTCAACTGCCGTGAATTGGGAATTTTGGGGAGCAAATTGGGAAAAAAAGTGACTATTTTCGATTGGGAATGGGGCCGATATTCGGCCCCTCTCGTCAGTGAAAAAAACCCCTGTCAATGACAAGATAACCAAGTTCCTTTAAATATTTTACACTTTGTTCCTTTTCAGTAACATTTATTAGGGCTTCTTTACCTTTTACCTAACTGATTGGCCACATCCGCCCACATTAAGTACAAACCGAGCAGTCCAAAAGACAAAAAAAATATTAAAAAAAAAAATTTCACCCAAAACAAATGACCCCTCACTGGAACGAGCCCCCTTGATCCTACTAGTCCTTAAGATGCTTCATATCAGATATGAACCCAAGGACTTGATTTTAACAAACGTGAATCTGACCTGCCAAAGGATGTTGTATATCAAATATCAAAGATTCTGAATGGTGGTTCAGGAGATTTTATTAATTTTTGAAAAAATAATTGGGGATGTCAACATTATGCCCTTGGTGGCACCCCCAAGGTGAGGAAACTTTATTTAAACAAACTGGAATAGACATAAACTAAGGAACATGCATACCAAATTTGTATGTCCCCAGTTAATTCAATTAATTCAGTCCATTTGATAATGGACGGATGGACAGACAGTAAGTGACCAGACAAGCATCCCTCGAGCTATTGCTCAGGTGAGCTAAAAATGCAACAGCTTGAAAAGTTTGGAGTATGCACATACACACATTCTTTTGGTCATGTATGAGAAGATTAATTCCTTGAATGCTGCTGGCAGATATTCCTACCCAGGACGCACAATCTCTTGGCACTGAAAAAAGTATAATTAGGGCACATTTAACAGATTTTCTCTCCTGTAAATTGACAGGACTTTTTGCCCAATGATTCCTCAAGTTAAATTTGGATGAATTTTTTTATCAAATCTTATCATAGCTGCTTCAGAGCAGCCATGACTAGATTTGATAAAAAATAATTTGAAATTACTCATTGGGTTAAGAGTTCATCATAATTGGTTCATAAACGTAGGAGGAATGCACACGACACAGAACTGGACAAATGGAAGAGGATAGACATTCAGGTGATTCCTATATACCCTCCAGCTTTGAAACAAACATGGGTGTAAATATGATGTTGAACTTCAAGAGAAATGTCCTCTACATTTTTTCTTCACCCTTTTAAACTGGTATGCATCAACATTTATGTAAAACAAAACTTTGCAGTCTGAGGAAAAGACAATACAAAAAACACCCAACTGGACATGAGAATCAATGATAATTTAATTAGGGCTGTTTGATTAAATTATTACTGAATCTCCCGACAAACACATGACAGACTCACCATTCAGGTTGTCAGGGGTGAAGAGGTTAACAAATAATGCTTTTCCCAACACTGAGCCTAGGGAAGCTCTGTAGAGATCTTCTCAAGAATAAGTGTCGGATTATTTCAAAGGAAAACACAATTTATACAATAATGAAAGTGTCAATGACACTGTAGATCAACTTGTGTAAGACATGTACATGTTTAGTACGTGACACAGCAATGACACACATCTAGGTAATGACCCGATAACAAAGGTACATGTAAAGTATTGTAAAGGTCTGTACATAAATACTGACAAATGTACAGGTAAAGTATTGTAAAGGTGGGTGACAGTTAGACAGGTCTCACCCATTCAGGTTGTCAGGGTTGAAGAAGTTAACAAATAATGCTTTTCCCAACATTGAGCCTAGGGAAGCTCCATAGAGATCTTCTCAAGAATAAGTGTCGGATTATTTCAAAGGAAAACACAATTTATACAATAATGAAAGTGTCAATGACACTGTAAATCAACTTGTGTAAGACATGTACATGTTTAGTATGTGACACAGCAATGACACACATCTAGGTAATGACCCGATAACAAAGGTACATGTAAAGTATTGTAAAGGTCTGTACATAAATACTGACAAATGTACAGGTAAAGTATTGTAAAGGTGGTTGACAGTTAGACAGGTATCTAACCCGAGCCGTATTGAAATTTGCACTTACTGTGTATAAGTAGCACTGAATAAATCAAACTTTGTCTAATTGGCCGCCAGTGGCCATCTTAAAATTTCGGACTGCCCCCCCAAAACACTTGTTCTCGTCCCAAAGTGATAACAAAGGTACCCAAGAAGTTTCGTGAAGATCGGTTCATAAATACAGCCCCTAGCCCGAGCCGTATTGACATGTGTACTTACTGTGTACAAGTAGCACTGAATAAATCAAAGTCCATCTAATTTGCATAATTTCTGCACGAGAAAAAACCCTGTATTATATGTGATGCATTCCATGTTACTAAACATTCATACAAAAATTTATTCAAATCAGAACTTTCATACAGAAGTTCTGTACAAAAAACTGATTGCACTAATTTCGGCACAAAATGGCTGCCGGTGGCCATCTTGAATTTCGGACCACAACCCAAAACACTCGTTCTCATCCCACGGGGATAACAAAGGTACCCAAGAAGTTTCGTAAAGATCGATTCATAAATACAGCCTCTAGCCCGAGCCGTATAGAAGTTGTGTACAAAAAAACCTGATTGTACCTAATTTTGATACAAAATGGCCGCTGCCAGCCATCTTGACCACACCCAGAAACACTCATTTGCGTCCCAAGGTGATAACAAAGGTATCCAAGAAGTTTTGCGAAGATCGGTTCAAAAATACAGCCCCTAGACTGAGCCGTATTGACATATGTACTTACTGTGTGTAAGTAGCACCAAATAAATCAAAGTTCATCCAATTTGCAGAATTTCTGCATGAGAAAAAAACCTGTATTATATGTGATGTATTCCATGTTACTAAACATTCAGGCCAAACTTTATTCAAATCAGAACTTTCATACAGAAGTTCTGTACAAAAAACGGATTCCACTAACTTAGGTACAAAATGGCTGCTGGTGGCCATCTTTAATTTCGGACCACACCTAAAAACACTCGTTCTCGTCCCAAGGTGATAATAAAGGTACGCAAGAAGTTTCGTAAAGATCGGTTCATAAATATGGCCTCTAGCCCGAGCCGTATTGAATTGTTGACAGACGGACGACAGGCCATGGCATAACCTCAAATTTGGCTACGTCAAAGTTGAGCTAAAAATCAATAGCTCCCATCTCGACATTACCACAAAGCTACATATGAAATTTGGAACTGATCGGGTGAGAGCTGCGACTTGTAGTGTGTGCTAAAGGAATTGTTGGACAAATTATATCCAAATCCAAGATGGCCATGGCAATGTTTTTTTTAACAAAATTTGAAAATAATCGATAGCTCCCATCTGGACATTGCCCCAAAGCCACATATGAAATTTGGAACTGATCGGGTGAGAGCTGCGGCCTGTAGGGTGTGCTAAAATAATTGTGGACATACTGATGTATGGACATACAACGGATCACAACCCATCCCAAAAGCTCAATCTAGACGTTGTCAAGTTGAGCTAAATATAATACCAGCTATAGCGATTAGGTGAATCTAGCTTGCATTTATAGGGAGGCTCAATAAAAATATAGTTGTACAGCCTTATAGGACTGTAGAATTCATAATTTTTTTTCTTCTTCAAATACGAGTATCCACTGTTCGTTAACGTTTTTTTACTGATTAATTTAAGCTATTTGTTGCTCATTATGCTGCTCACTGACTGAAGAATTTTATTCCGGCAAACATTTCTACATACTAGTCAGGAGGGTTAAAAACTATCAACTTACTAGAAAAAAATCATGTACGGTGATGGAAACTTTGAACTCGGGTAAGTTATTAATTGAGTTTTTTCAAAGTATTGATTTTTTGAGTAAAAATCTCAGGTGAGTCCAGAGATAAACTTAAGCGAGGAATCTTGAGTCTGAACTTTTTTTCTCGAAATATGGGCTGCTAGGATTTCAGTTTTGAAATTCAAACACTTCTGAGAACCTAAATGAACCTTGAAGAGTGACAAAATTCTGCTGCTGCTGCATGTGATATATAATAAACGATACAACACAAATGTGATGCTAATTAACAAGGTTTTTCTTTTATTCATTAATACAAAAAAGGTATAAGAATGCAGTAATTTTGACAAAAATACTACAAATTCAGCTTTCTGTGTCACAAATGATCTATATACAAAGGGAAGAGATGAGATAGCAGCTGTAATTATTGGAGCTACCTGTCATTAGCTTTTATTTTTAAATTGATATCATTGTCTGGAATTTTGCAGGAATCTTCATCTGCATATGAATCTATCACTGCTGAAGTACTTGCTGCAGATGAAATAACCTCTCTTTGAAAAAAACTGGAACAGTCTTGTGATTGTTGTGTATTTATTGGAGTTTCTGGACGACTGGCTTGAGTTTTGGTGAAACAAAGCATTGGCCTTCTGAATCCTGAAAATAACGAAAATTAATGTTGAGTAACTACACTTTATTCTTTTACCAGTGACTAGAAGATGCTTGAAAAAAAATTTTCTTTAAGAAGTCAAGTGCTGGAAAACCATATATGGGCTTTTTGAAATCTCACAAGTTGTTTCTCTGACATCTACACTCCGTTTGATTAGTTTTCATACTGACCCCAGGAATAATTAGATTTTATTAGAGACACATTGCTCAGTCACATTTAAATGGATAGTGCCATGTAATGTTGAGAAACTACAGGTTAACCTTTTCATAAAGCAGGATTAGAATACACTTAAAAAAATTCTTTAGTTGGTAGAGTACTGGATGTGGGCTTTACAAAGTTCTGCAAGTTGTTACATCTACACCTGCAGGATAAGTTTTCATACTGATTCTAGCAAAAGTCAGATTTTGTTAATGACACATTATTCAATTTTAAATGAGCTCAGTGAGCCCATCCAAATGAGATGGCTATCATAAACTGTGCACTGGTGGCAAAAATGAACATATGTCTGTTGTATTTGATAAAAGATACTCTTCATCTAACATTACCAATGTCTCATCTTTGCCTTGATAATTTTTCCAAAACAGCTTTAGAACTTTCATTGGATTGAGCTTGCTCCAATTAAGGCTTCCACGTTTACACGTGTAAATGTGAACGTTTCGTTTATGGGCATTAAACGTTTACAGTTCTGGTAAACGTGTACACGGAATGAAGTTTTAATAGAGTAATTTCAAAATTGCAGATTAATGCAGAAAGCCAAAGAAACAAAAAAAAAATTTCCAACTTTTCAATGCAAATTTTGATAATGCTTCAGAAAAACTGTGTACTGGTTCCGTCTGGCGCCGCCGCCACAGTAACCGAACAAAATCATCTTCAAATCATGTGATATCATATGTGACACAGTCACGTGAGCCGCATGGCACGTGCTTATCTTTGGTGTTTCCTTCGAAACATGTGTGGGATGTTTTAGTTTATTCGGATTTACATGTATATTCCCAAAGTGATACACAATTGTTCTCGATGATTTTGTTCACCTGACATGGATTATTAATTTAGTATTCACACATGGGATGATCTTAGGATCAATTTATGGAGTTTGACAGACAGACTGGCACTTGCGGTGTTTGAAAATTTGGATTCCCCTGCATGGTTTGTAGACTTTGTTTATTTTTGCGACATTGCATTCCACTCTGAAGTCCGGTATTGTCATTATTGTGTGCCATGGCAACATGCTCCAACATTACTGTTTGAAAAAAACACAAGGAATTTCACCCCGAACCCACCAGAATGAGCTCAGTGACCCCCATAAATTTCAAAATTTACCTGGGGGAGAATCCCCCAGATGCCCCCCCCCCCCCCCCCCCCCCCCCCCATAGACTGAGCGACTTTGCCTTCGGCATCTGCATGCTGTGATCGTTCGTCTACGTCGTTTTTGGACGAACTATAAATCGTCTGTCTGAATAACATAAATTGTATGCCCTGTACGCAAAGATATGATGAACTTATTGACATACTGTGTATTATTACACACTTCTATCAAATATTGACTACTTGCATTGTTAGTACGTGTAAACGTTTACGTTTCGTTTACAGACAGTCGTTTAAACGTTTACAATTTTGTCTAAACGTGGAAGCCTTAGCTCCAATGATTGGTTATAAGCCTGTTTCGTAACCCTGTTAATTGAATAGCCATTATGGCAGTGAAAATATTCAATTAACCCACAAAGGCCTGGACAAATATCCTGAAATCACCCCAGACCATAACCTTAAAATGTCCAGTGACTAAGCAGTGTCTCAAGTCAACTCTTGGCTGCCTGTAACTAGAAACCACTGCCTAGATAATTTGCATATTGTCAGCAGAACCTCCTTATGATGGCATGTTAAGGGCACTTGGTTTGAGGTTGTAAAAGTTGGAAATAGGCCTTCAAGGATTAACAGGAGTATTTAAGTAACTGGGATTTGGTAACATTCTTGTATTCTAATTCTAGGGATAAATGGTGCATACATTCTATTATATCTTGGTGGACAGTGCTGATGGAGCTATGTCAAACGAGATATAATAGTCTAAATGTCTGTATAAAATTTATGGAGGCCCAAAAGGTCTATAAATGAAGAGGAATCAGTGATTTTCTGGGTAATTTCTCGACATACAGGTATTACATTTTTTATCAATTAACAGAAGTTGACTCTATAACAGACCTCGATTTAACCAGTATCGCATATGCACTTTGCAACGCATTTCTTGATTTTGGAGATGCATTTTATCACAAGTGCATTCAGCAGGTATATTACCCTAAATTATCACATCAGAAGCAAATAACGCAGATATATTCCCAATGTTTTATGAATTTACATACTAATCAGAATCAACTGGAATACATAAACAGCTGTTAAAATTGAACCCTGACACCTCTTTTCTTTTTAATAGACTGAGTGTTTCAAATACTTGTAATACAGAGATATGTGATATGCTTCGCAAGTAATTTCCCTTGATACACATAAATATTAAAAGATCAAACAAAGTAAATCTCTAATGTTGAACACAGCACACAAAAGCATGTCTTGTTGTTCAACAAATTTAGAAAACTGAATCTAATGATATAAAAAATACTTATTGGATACTTCAGATACTCATTATTTCTTTTTATTATTATATCTATCAAATACTTGGACACTTCTGGATTCTGCCTCATAGAATTTGTTATATACATTCTCAAGAGAACCCACTACATGTTTGGGGTTCACACTTGAGAACATCCCTTGGAAAAAGTTAATGAAAGTGTCAATGACACTGTAGCTCAACTTGTCAAGACATGTACATGTATAGTATGTAACGCAGCAATGACAAACATCTAGGTAATGACCTGATAACAAAGGTACATATAAAGTATTGTAACGGTCTGTACATAAATACTGGCCGTAGCCTGTAACAAATGTATAGGTAAAGTATTGTAAAGGTGGGTGACAGTCAGATGCTAAACTAGAAAAGAAATCTTGAGTCCCAGAGTGGGTCTGACTGAACCCCAAAATATTTGTTCTCATAGCACAGTGATAACAAAAGCACCCCAAAACACACTCATTCCTGTCCCAAGGTGAAAACAAAGGTACCCAAGACGTTTCGTGAAGATCAGTTCATAAATACGACCTGTATAGAAGTTGTGACAAAAAACTGACTGGACCTAATTTCGGTACAAAATGGCCACTGGCAGCCATCTTGAATTTTGGACCGCACTCAGAAACACTCGTTCTCGTCCCAAGGGGAAAACACAGGTACCCAAGAAGTTTCGTGAAGATCGGTTGATAAATACAGCCTCTAGCCCGAGCCGTATCGACATGTGCACTTACAGTGTGTAAGTAGCACTAAATAAATCAAAATAAATCTAATTTGCATAATTTCTGCACGAGAAAAAACCCCGTACTATATGTGATGTATTCCATGTTACTAAACATTCATACAAAAATTTATTCAAATCAGAACTTTCATATAGAAGTTCTGTACAAAAGACTGATTGCACTAATTTTGGTACAAACTGGCTGCTGGTGGCCATCTTGAATTTCAGACCACACCCCAAAACACTTGTTCTCATCCCACGGTGATAACAAAGGTACTCAAGAAGTTTTGTAAAGATCGGTTCATAAAAACGGCCTCTAGCCTGAGCCGTATAGAAGTTGTGTACAAAAAACTGATTAGACCTAATTTCGGTACAAAATGGCCACTGGCAGCCATCTTGAATTTCGGACAGCACTCAGAAACACTCGTTCTCGTCCCAAGGTGATAACAGAGGTACCCAAGAAGTTTCGTGAAGATTGGTTGATAAATACAGCCTCTAGCCCGAGCCATATTGACATGTGTACTTACTGTGTGTAATTAGCACTGAAAAAATCAAAGTTCATCTAATTTGCATAATTTCTGCACGAGAAAAAAAAACGTATTATATGTGATGCATCCCATGGTACTAAACATTCATACAAAAAATTATTCAAAACAGAGCTTTCATGTGGAAGTTCTGCGCAAAAATCTGATTGCCCCTAATTTTGAACAAAATGGCTGCCAGCGGCCAGCTTGAATTTCGGACCGGACCCCAAAACACTCGTTCTCGTCCCACGGTGATAACAAAGGTACCCAAGAAGTTTCGTAAAGATCGGTTCATAAATGCGGCCTCTAACCCGAGCCGCATTGGCATTTGCACTTACAGTGCTGAAAGTAACACTAAATAAATCAAAGTTAGTCTAATTTGCATAATTTAAGCACGAGAAAAAAACCCGTATGATATGTGATGTATCTCATGGTATCTCAAAATTATTCAAATCAGAGCTTTCATATGAAAGTTCTGTACAAAAAACATCGGTACAAAATGGCGGCTGGCAACCATCTTGAATTTCGGACCGCACCCCAAAACACTCGTTCTCGTCCCACAGTCAAAACAAAGGTATCCCAAGAAGTTTCGTAAAGATCGGTTCATAAATATGGCCTCTAGCCCGAGCCGTATCCAATTGTTGATGTACGGACAGACGGACAACAGGCCATGACAAAAGCTCAAATTTGGCTTCGCCAAAGTTGAGCTAAAAATTATTATGCCATGTCACAGGTTGGTCGCATCATCGCACTCTAAAGCATTGAAGAAACAAATGCTTTCTTTTCATGAAGACAAGACGGGGAGGGTGGGGGTGTTTTCATTACTGCTGAAACGGTTGACCATTTTTCTCAACTGGGTAACTGGGAGCTCCAACCTGATATTATCTGGATATATGCTAATTTTAACTGCAGACTTCATTGGGGTTGATCACTCCGAGACATCGCATGGTTAGCGATTATCTGCATGTGGCAAACGTTTTGGATCAGAACCCAAATGAAAAGGGAAATTTGAAAATGCGCATGCAAAGTATTCTGCCCTGAATAAAATCATCGAAGACTGAATTAGCCATGAATGATTTTATTCAGGACAGAATAATTTGTCTTACAGAAATTTCACCTTGTCAATGGTAGAAAGCTGTGTGCAAGCTTCAAACGTACTTGTAGTCCTGTAGGTAGGCACAAAAGATGCCGGATCAAAGTAAAACAAGACATTTAAAAATGATTAAGCCGCAGACAAACCTTGACCTTGTAGGGAGATTTCCCTATTTACATACTTGAGGTAACTATGGGAGATAATCTACATGGGCTGTTATTTGTCCGGAACATCTGAGATCCGTTTCCAGTGTATAGTTGTGCCAGGGTCAGTGAGCAATTATGGGTCAATTAATCTGGACATCAGTTAATCGGCTCATGATTTTATGGATGGAAAACTAAAAATCTTTTTCAGATAATAAAAACAAGAGCAACGCCTAGCATTGCATAATGCGCACAGAAGGCTTTTTCAAACTGTTCATAACTCCTGTTTTGATCCATAGGCCAACCAATAACATCGGTCAGAACCCGAATTCAAACTAAACTTGTATTTTAGCATGGCTGAGACACACACCTAGTCTGGTGCTGATCGATAAATCAAACTCAAGTTATCATGCAAAAACTGAAATGTTGACAAAAATGTGAAATTTCTAAAGTCGAAAAGTGTATAACTCTGGAAAGAATAAGCCAACAAAACTATAATCACAGGTTCTCATGGTGGTGAAGATGCATACCAAATTCTGAAAGAATCGGCCCTAAAATCTCTGAGAAACCCTCCAGACAAATTCAGACTTATGCGGCAAATAATTCCATGTCAAAAAGGGGTATAACTCTAGAAAAAAATAGTCCGACCAGAACTATAATCGCAGGTGCAAGGGTTCCCATGGTGGTGATCATGCATACCTAGTTTTGAAAGAATTAGCCTATAAACCTCTGAGAATACAAGTGGACAAAATTCGATGAATGTGGTAAATTATTCAAAGTTGAAAAGGGGCATAAACCTGGCAAAAATAGACAGGCTGGAACTACAATCGCAGGTGCACAGGTTCACATAGTGGTGAACATGCATACAAATATATTAAGTGGGCATCACTGTAATAAAAGGCTCTGATAAATAAATTTTAAGGTTGAAAAATAAAGACTTGGTTATTTGGACTGACTGTGCAATCTAACTTGTCATTATTCCATTTTAATGATTGTTCTTAATTTCTGGTCTGAAGGTTTAAGCCTCCTTAGCTGTGTGAATAGCTGTTGAAATTTAGTTTATCAGAGGAGTAATAGATAGAGGATATCTACGCTGTTTTAGTGAATATCGGGAATTATCTCATGAGTGCTCGTGAAAAATAATACCTTCAGGTCAACACGAATGAGATAATTCCCAATATTCACTAAAACAGCATAGATTTTCTTTTTATTATACGCTACATGATATTTTACTGCGCAATATTCAGCCCAATTTGACTGAAAACAGTTTCAAGACAATAACAAAAATAGGCCGATGAAATCGTCAGATGTGTACCCATACGCGCAACTAGTAGAAAGCTGTATGACGGAGGGCCACCCTGGATGCCGACATTATGTACACCATACATGGTATGGGTACATACAGAAATAGATTGGAGGAGTGCCTAATTTGATGGATAAAGGGTTAATATCACCGGATCAAATTATTAGATTTACATAAAAAACTATACAGCACAGCACATCAGTAACCTGAATACATATATAAAGTAACCTGATAATCCGATTAATATTTATTGAGTTACCACATGCCTAAGAAATGGATTGGAGGAGTTCTCGATTTGAAGGATAAAGGGTTAATATCACAGGATCAAATTATCAGATTTACACCAAAAACTATACAGCTCGGCACATCAGTGACCTGAACATATATATGAAGTAACATGACAATCGGATTGATATTTTTTGAGTTATCTCATGCCAAAGGGATTGGAGGAATTTTCAATTTGAAGGATAAAGGGTTAAAATCTCAGGATCAAATTATTAGATTTACACCAAAAACTATACAGCTCGGCACATCAGTAACTTGAACACAAATATAAAGTAACTTGACAATCCAAGCAATATGTTTCAAGTTATCGAATGCCAAAGGGATTGGAGGAATTTTCAATTTGAAGGATAGAGGGTTAATATCTCAGGATCAAAATAACAGATTTACACCAAAAACTATACAGCTCGGCACATCAGTGACCTGAACACAAATATAAAGTAACTTGACAATCCAAGCAATATTTTTCAAGTTATCAAATGACAAAGGGATTGGAGGAATTTTCAATTTGAAAGATAAAGGGTTAATAGCTCAGGACCAAATTATCAGGTTTACACCAAAAACTATACAGCTCGGCACATCAGTAACCTGAACACAAATATAAAGCAACTTGACAATCCAAGTAATAGTTTTCAAGTTATCGAATGCCAAAGGGATTGGAGGAATTTTCAATTTGAAGGATAAAGGGTTAATATCTCAGGATCAAAATAACAGATTTAGACCAAAAACTATACAGCTCGGCACATCAGTAAACTGAACCCAAATATAAAGTAACTTGACAATTCAAGCAATATTTTTCAACTTATCGAATGCCAAAGGGATTGGAGGAATTCTCAATTTGAAGGATAAAGGGTTAATATCTCAGGATCAAAATAACAGATTTACACCAAAAACTATACAGCTCGGAACATCCGTAACCTGAAGATATATATAAAGTAACATGACAATTGGATTGATATTTTTTTAGTTATCTCATGCCAAAGGGATTGGAAGAATTCTCAATTTGAAGGATAAAGAGTTAATTACAGCTCGGCACATCAGTAACCTGAACAAAAATATAAAGTAACTTTGTCAATCGAAGCAATAATTTTCAAGTTATCAAATGCCAAAGAAATGGATATGGACGCTGGACAGATGGACAGACAAAGGATGGATGAACGACGGATGGCCACCCCGGATGCCGACATTATGTGTACCATACATAGTATGGGTACACATAAAAAGCTGCTGATCGTTCCTTCAAGGTGATGTTCAAGGCGACGTCATGCGTAACATCAATTAGGAAGCTACTGAAAAAAATCATCGCGTGGACCTGAAACTGAAAAAATTTATAGTAATTTATATATTTTTTATACTTACCAATGACCCAGACATAGCTGGTGATAACTCTTAAAAATATAGGGCCAAACACAAATTTTGCCCCCAATCCCCAAAATTTGCATCTAAAACCAAAGAAAACATGTCCTGAATGGCCCTCCATACTTCACCTCTACTGCGCATGCGCAGTGTCAAGGACGTCCCGAAATTGGCGCCATTAATCATTCTTACCATCAGTGCCTGGTAAGCGCTATGTCCTCAGCGGGGAGGTATGAGTTTCCAACTCCTGGGAGGGCCATCCCCGTCTGGGTCATTGGTAAGTATAAAAAATATATAAATTACTATAAATTTTTTCAGATTTTTATACTGTACCAATGACCCAGACATAGCTGAATAGTAAAAAGGCTGGAGGGCCCAGGACATAGAGGAAAATCCAATAAGCTCAACTATATAAAATAGAGTCATCTCCTGGAGGAGAAAAGGAGAAATAGGCTTCACGTGTATCTTTCTTATTTATGACAAATTAGAAAGACACAATACCTTCTATAATTGAGCATCATAACATCCATGTTCTCTATTAATATCCAGTATAAGTCATATACTAATTATATTTAAAGTAAGCCAATAAATAAAGTTAGTCCAAAGAATTGAGACGCTTTATACTCTTTTAAAAGTGTCCGAGGATAGTATAATAACATCCGTTGACACATGACATATTCAAATGCTATACTTTAAAACTATGACATGAATGAATTTAGAAACATAACTTTCACTTAAGAAACCATACCAGTAACAGCTCAGAATACTAACTCCGGAGGAGGTATCCCCTTGTTTTCATAATAAAACAGGTGACCCAAGGGAACACCCTCCCCCCCCCCCCCCCCTTTTTCTTGCCCTGGGTCAAATAGCCCAGAGCGAAGAGGGCAGCAGGACGGAGTCACTCACTGCCGGAACATAAAGCCTACATAGCTATAGTTGCAATTGTTAAGTGATCGACTTCTGAGCAGCTGATAATGGACCTAAATAATGCAGGTCTCCAGAAATGGATACAATATTTCTGAGATAAAAATCTGTGAATGTGGATGGCTGAGACCAATATGCAGCCTACTTAATCTATAATAGCAAAACTATACGTCAGCCCAAGATGTAGAAGAGCTCTTACTTCATGAGCTGAAATCTTAAGCACAGACTGCTGAGTTAAGGATAGATTATCCTAAGCAGTACCGATAGTTAACAGAATGCATTAAGTAATAGAATGGACCGTAATGACCCTTCTATTAGGCATCAGAGCCAGAAGAAGTTTTACGTCCAACTGATAAACTGAGATCTGTTAATAAATACATAAAGGTCTATCCGGACAGAGTAAAGGCCTATGCCCGCTCGAAGACGGAAGGACCTTAAAAACAATTGGTTTCCGGATATCATCAGGAGCCTGATTCTTGACCAAAAATACAACATTAGTAGTAAAGGTAATAGAATTCCCGATACTACGAAAGTGAGAATCGTCCACCGATAGTGCATGAAGCTCATTGACTCTTCAGCAGAAGAGAAGGCTAAGGGAGTCTGCTAATACGATCCGACGACCGAGAATATGACGAACCAAAACAGAACTTGGTGTTCTATAACAAACAGAAGGATTCTTTCCGTTAAAATCAATAACGGAACCGAATGAGTGCCTCCCTGGTTCCGGATATACGCAACTACTGTCGTATTATCGGACAGGATTGAACATGCGTTTCTGAATAAAATTCATCCAATGACGTAGTGCAAGCCAACATAATATTCTTCCTTGGAAGTTAAGAGCTTGCCTAAAAACTGCAGAACCCAAAGACCCTGGCACTTCGAATCCGTTGGGATCAAAATGTGTCCCAACCTGTTTGACTGACATCCGTCATAATCGAAAAACTCGGATCCGGCAACTACAGTGGAAGTCTCTGAGTCAACCACTGAATGTTTGCCCACGTCTGAATCTCTTGTTACACTTGATAGACAAGAGAACGTGTATATCGAGCAATTCAAGATTGCTGAAAGGTTGCCGTCGAAGAGAAGCTTCTCGGAGACCGAAGCGACTCTGAGAGAGTTCTTCACCTTACTATCCACGCGCGTGGATGTAGCTAGGGCTGCGTCACGTCTAACCAACTCCAGGTTGCCACTGAAGGGCGGAGTTATACGTGGAAAACTACTGCCCCTGAAAGAAATCTCATTGAGGATCATATCCTGGAATTCTTTCTCTTGAAGACGTAATGATAACGTCTCAGTAAGGTGGTGTACGTATGATAAAGCATCTAAGTTAAGTCTATTATACATCATTGTCGTTTCCAACATCGTGGTTGGTATTGACATAGACGGCGAAAAAGATAATTGCAGTCTTCAGTCTCGCCGTCTTAGACGCAAAGGAACTCTTGGTAAGCCCAGTTCTGCCAATAAACAATTATTTCCTAGAATTCACGAAAGGCAGAATAGAGCATTGCAGACAAGAAACTAGACTAGTATGTTGATAGCAAGCTTATATATATATATAGCGTCGTTCAATAATTCGAACGTTCTAAAGACATTATTGGAGTGCGTCGGCAACTCAGGGACAATGTCCCTGAACCGATCCAAAACTCTGTGTCCAATGACGCTATTAGTCTCTTATCCAGCATCGCAGCAATGTAGTCCGACGGAACAACCTCTGGAAGATAATGCTGGAAGAAATGTATGGCAGCTTCTGTTGTTCCGAAAGGGAAAGCTCGAAATCATCCGAATCCCTTTCGCCATCCTGTCGGACCCTATGAAATATTCGGTCGTCCGTACCTGATGCAACAGCGGAGCGCACCGACCCAGCACTGTCGGATTATTCCTGATCCGACCGAGAATCTGTCGTTTGCTGGGATGCTACGATAAGCTGTGCTATTTTGGATAGCACGTCCGTCACTGAGGCCTGTGGAGAAGCGGTCTTACGATGCATTGCCGCTGGAAGCTCTGTGTTCTTTACCCCGTGCATACTTCTATTATGCGAGCGACCGGAGTGTGTAGGCCTCGTGTCCCTTGGCTACCGGATGGCGTGACCTGTTCGCCATGGAATCACTGAATGACGAAGCTGGCCGGATATTCAAGGTCATGTAGCCAATGTGCGGTCGTGTGCGCTGCTGTGAGGATGAGGAAGCATTATCGACAGTCACTCGGACTGTCTATATAACGGAGCGTCCCGAGTGGCGGACATACGCTCCGAAGGTGAAATGCCTGCACCACAACATCCGGTCCCATATGTTGTTGCACGAGAGAGGGACCTCTCTTGCTCGCCGCCCGGACGGACCGGACGAGCTAGGAACCGGACTAACAGGCTTCCTTCGATCTCTCCTCTAATCCGTCGTCACTGGGTGTGTACTAAAGTCTATTATAGTGCTCGCATCACCCAAATCTCCTTCCTAGACCGCAACGGACGAACCCGACTGCTGAACCATTCGATGAATGGACGCTACACCGGGTGAGCTAGCGAATGTCAACTCCGTCGATCCTACTAGGGACCTCTTAGGCGATTGACGTAATCCATGAGCACTAATTGCCGCTAGCTCTTCATTAATTATGACGACAGAGGCACACTTTTGAAAGACATCTCAGTAATTTTTCGAACACGAAACCTGAGATGCTTGTACATAGCAAGCATATAAAAAATATATATAGCGTCGTTCAATAAATCGAATGTATCTGAGACATTATTGGACTGTGTCAGAACTGAGGGACGATGTCCCTGAACCGAATCCAAAATTTCTAAGTCCACCGATGCTATCAGTTTCTTATCCGGTATCGCAGCATTCTGGTCCGACGAAGAACCTCTAGAAGATGAAGTCGGATGACATATACAGCAGCTTATGTTGTTCCGAAAGGGAAAGCTCGAAAACCTCCGAATCCCTTTCGGCATCCCGTCGGACCGTATGAAATTTTCGGACGTCCGCACCTGATGCTTCCGCGGAGCATCCCGACCCAGCGTCGTTGGATAATACATTATGCGACAGAGATTCTGTCATTGCTGGGATGCTGCGATAAGTTGTGCTATTTGGGATAGCACGTCCGTCACCGAGGCCTGTGCAGAAGCGGTCTTACGATGCTTTGCCGCTGGAAGCTCCGTGCACGTTGACTCCCGCATACTACTTATGCGAACGTCCGGAGTCTCCAGGCCTCGTGTCCCTGGCTATCGGATGGCATGACCTGGTCGCCGAGGATTCTCTGATTGGCGAAGTTGACTGGATATCGGAGGTCACGTAGCCAAGGTGCGGTCGTGTGCGCTGCCATGAGAATGAGGAAGCCTTATTGACAGTCTCTCCGGACTGTCTATATAACGGAGCATCCCGAGCGGCGGACGTATGCTCCGAATGCGACACATTTTGTACCACAACATCTGGGGCCAGATGTTGATGTACGAGAGAGAGAGAGGGGCCTCTCTCGCTCGCAGCCCGGATGGACCTGGACGAGCTATGAACCGGACTAAAAGGCTTCCTCCGTTCTCCTGTCTAATCCGCCGTCACTGGGTGTGCACTTGGTTATTTTATAGTGCTCGCATCACCCAAAACTCCTTTCTAGACCGCAACGGACGAACCCGGCTGCCGAACCATTCGATGAATGGATGCTACACCGGGCGAGCTAGCGGACGTCAAAGGCCGTCGAACCTACTAGGGTCCTCTTAGGCAATTGACGTATTACATGAGCACTTTGCCGCTAGCTCTTCATTAATTGTGACGATGGAGGCACACTTTTTTGGAAAACATCACGGATACATCACCCTGATTATGATCGTCTGAAATAGAGATTGATAAAATAGAGAGACCCTGTGGGGAAAGGACCGGAATGGCCAATTCCCCACTAACATACCGTGACACACGCTTCCCATGTTGTCATCGAAATCAACATATACAGAACAGAAGTTAGTGCGAGTACACTGACTACATTATACAATGATTATGAAAGTCAGAGGAAGATTTCCTCTTATTACAAATGAACAATATCCTTTCATTGTGAAAAGAAAACAAAGTCCTAGTACTCGCACCAACCCCTGACAATCAAAATACATAATAACAAGATCCATTAACATAGAAATGAAAGAGTCAATGACTCTGTAGCTCAACTTGGATATGACAGGAATTAGTACTTGCTGTGACCAAGACAACTGAATAATGAATATGACAGGAATTAGTATTTGTTTTGGCCCAGTCAACAATAATAAAAGAATTACAAGGTGACTGTAATGGACTACAGATTAAGACCAATCATTGTAGATTATTATTTTTGTGTGGAAATTTTCAGTCCCAAACAAAATATTTTCAGACTAAAATTTTTTCTTCTTCTTCTTAAAATTGACCAAAATGCATCAAAACACAAAAAACTAATTTCCGGATTTTGGTCCAAAATTTTCCCACCCGGACCCCTAATTTGCATAATTTATTCACGAGAAAAACTCTGTATTATGTGTAATGTATCCCATGGTACTAAACATTCATACAAAAATTTATTCAAATCAGATCTTTCATTTGGAAGTTCTGCGCAAAAATCTGATTGCACTTAATCTTGAACAAAATGGCTGCTAGCGGCCATCTTGAATTTCAGACTGGACCCAAAAACACTCCTTCTCGTTCCACAGTGATAACAAAGGTACCCAAGAAGTTTCGTGAAGATCGGTTCATAAATACGGCCTCTAGCCCGAGCCGTATTGGCATTTGCACTCACAGTGCTGAAAGTAACACTAAATAAATCAAAGTTAGCCTAATTTGCATAATTTACGCACAAGAAAAAAACCTGTAATATATGTAATGTATCCCATGGTACTAAACATTCATACAAAAAATTATTCAAATCAGAGCTTTCATATGGAAGTTCTGTACAAAAAACAGATGTCGGCATCGTCGGTACAAAATGGCTGCTGGCAGCCATCTGGAATTTGGGACTGCACCCAAAAACACTCGTTCTCGTCCCACGGTCATAACAAAGGTACCCAAGAAGTTTCGTAAAGATTGGTTCATAAATACGGCCTCTAGCCCGAGCCATAGCAGCTTGGCACTTACAGCTCTGAAAGTAACACTAAATAAATCAAAGTTAGTTTAATTTGCATAATTTACGCACGAGAAAAAAACCCGTATTATATGTGATGTATCCCATTGTACTATACATTTATACAAAACTTTATTCAAATCAGAACTTTCATACAGAAGTTCTGTACAAAAAGTTAAAATATTTATAGTAATTTATATATTTTTTATACTTACCAATGACCCAGACTTAGCTGGTGCTAACTCTAACAAAACCAGGGCCAAACACAAATTTTGCCCCCCAATCCCCAAAATTTGCATCCAAAACAAAAAGAAATCATGTCCTAAAGGACCTCCATACTACGCCTCTACTGCGCATGCGCAGTGACGCAGTCGTCCCGAAATTGGCGCCAATTATCATTCTTACTGGCAGTGCCTGGTCAGCGCTATGTACTCAGCGGGGAGGCAAGAGTTCCCAACTCCAGGGAGGGCCATCCCCGTCTGGGTCATTGGTAAGTATAAAAAATATATAAATTACTATAAATTTTTTAACATTTTTATACTGTACCAATGACCCAGACTTAGCTGAATAGTAAACAGGCTGGAGGGCCTAGGACATAGAGGAAAATCCAATAAGCTCAACTATATAGTAAAGAGGTAACCCCTTAAGGAGAAAAGGAGTATTAGGCTTTACATGTATCTTTCTTATTTAATATTAAATTAGAAAGATACACTACCCTTAATAATTGAGCACAATAACATTCATGTTCTCTATTAACATCCAGTATAACCCTTATACTAATTATTTTTAAAGCAAGCCAATAAATAAAGTAGTCCAGAGAATTGAGACTCTTTATAATCATTTAAAAGTGTCCGAGTATTGTATATTAAAGCCCGTTTGACACTTGACATATACAAATGCTTCACACCGAGCTACACTTTAAAAATAAGACATGAATGAATTTAAACATTAATATTACACTTTAAAACCATCCCGGAAGCGACTCAGAAATACTGACTTGGAGGAGGCATTCCCTTGCTTTTCACTATAAAGCAGGTGACCTAAGGGAACACCCCCCCCCCCCTTCCCCTTGCCCTGGGTCAAATAGCCCAGAGCGAAGAGGGCAGCCGGACGGAGTCACTGCCGGAACAGAAAGCCTGCATAACTATAGTTGCAACTGTTTAGTGGACGACATTCTGAGCAACAGATAACGGACCTAAACAATGCAGGTCTCCAGAAATGGACTCAATATTTCTGAGATAAAAATTCGTAAATGTGGATGGCTGAGACCAATAAGCAGCCTTCATTAAATCTGTAATAGCAACACTATTAGCATAAGCCCAGGAAGTAGAAAGAGCTCTTACTTCGTGAGCAGAAATCTTAAGCACAGACTGCTGAGAAGAAGATAAATCTTCATAAGCAGTACGGATAGTTAACTGAATCCATCTAGCAATAGAATGGACTGAAATGTCCTTTCTATTAGGCATCAAAGACAGAAAGAAACGTTTCCGTCCCTTTCTGATAAACTGAGATCTCTGTTTATAGATACGTAGTGCTCTAACAGGACAGAGTAAAGGCCTACGCCCGTCTGAAGACGGAAGAGCCTTAATAACAATAGGTTCCGGATATTTATTAGGAGCCTGATTCTTAGCTAAAAAACCCACATTAGTAGTGAAGGTGATAGTGTTCCCAACACTACGATAATGAGAATCATCCACCGATAGTGCATGAAGCTCACTGACTCTTCTGGCAGAAGAGAAAGCTAAAAGAAAAGCTGTCTTATAAGATAAGAATTTGAAATCTACTGTCCCAAGAGGTTCAAATGGCTTTTCCTTCAATTTAAGGAGAACCCAAGCTAAATTCCACTTAGGAATTAATCTAAGAGTTCTGGGTCTATTTATCGAAAAGTTTCTAACCAACTTCGATAAAGAGACATTAGATCCAATTTGTAAACTATCATGATGTGCATAGGTATCAGATAACATAGATCTATAACCCTTTATAGTAACAGGCTGCAGTTTGATTTCGTCAAACAAGTATACTAGAAAATTTGCAATGTCTGGTATAGAGGGATCAAATATATCTACAGAATGATCCCTACACCAACGACGAAAAACCTTCCACTTAGCCGCATAGTTTAGCGAAGAGGAGGTCCTCCTACAGTTAGAAATCGCGTCCACTGCTCGTCCTGTAAAGTGCTTGCCATGCAAGAAGGACCGCACAACGGAAAAACGTGAAGGTTGAGACCTTGCGGGTTGTGATGGAGTTGGCGCGATTTCCCCTGCGAAAGAAGATCCTCTCGTGGAGGAAGCTTCCGCGGTAGGTCCCACAACAGACACCTGAGTAGATTTATCCACGGTCTCTGTGGCGACAGAGATGCTACCAACAGAATCTTGCATTGAGATTGTTTTATCTTTAGCAATACTTGTTGAATTAACGGTGCTGGAGGATACGCATATCCTATCATTCCGTCCCAAGGGATCGACAGAGCGTCTACTGCAAATGCTCTTGGATCCGGACACGGAGACACATACGTCTGCAACTGATTGTTGAGATGTGTCGCAAATAAGTCTATCATTGGCCGTTCCCATTGGTAGCAAATCTGATTGAATACTTGTTTGTTGAGAGTCCACTCCGACGGCAACAAGCGACCCTTTCGTGAAAGGGAGTCTGCTAGCACATTCAGACGACCCGGTATGTGACGGACCGAAAGAAGAACGTGATGTTCTAATGCAAACAGAAGGATTCTTTCCGTTAGATTGAACAACGGAACTGAATGAGTGCCTCCCTGATTCCGTATATACGCCACTACTGTCGTATTGTCGGATAGGATTTGGACATGAGCATCGTGAATAATGTCCATCCAGTGACGTAACGCAAGCCAAATTGACATCATTTCCTTGATGTTTATGTGCTTGCACAGGAATTGCGGATCCCAAAGACCCTGGCATCTCGAATCCGTTGGGATTAATGATGCACCCCAACCTGTTTGACTGGCATCCGTCATAACGGTAAAACTTGGATCCGGCAACTGCAGCGGAACTCCTTGAGTTAACCACTGAATGTTTGCCCAAGTCTGAATCTCTTGTTTCACTTGATCTGACAAGAGAACGTCTACATCGAGCGAATGAATTTTCACACTCCAATTCTGAGTCAGGAAAATTTGAAGAGGACGTGTGCGTAGCCGCCCCATCGGAATGAGATCCGC
This sequence comes from Pictodentalium vernedei, assembly GCA_031216915.1. Classification (NCBI taxonomy): domain Eukaryota; kingdom Metazoa; phylum Mollusca; class Scaphopoda; order Dentaliida; family Dentaliidae; genus Pictodentalium; species Pictodentalium vernedei. The sequence goes on from CM062290.1 coordinate 198,050,515, forward strand.
GGCGGCTCCGCACAGACCTATCAGTCTCATAAATTCTCTCGCCGTGACTTTGTCTGCGTGCAGACAATAGCGAGCGTAACAACTGACTAATTTCGCTCTGGTTAACGGCAGACGAACGAGATTGTTGTGCGTCTCGAAGCTCATTCCCAGATGAGTGAATGACTTGGACGGCACCAGATCCGACTTCTCCTCGTTTACTATAAAACCGAGACGTCGGAGCAATAGAAGAAGATTCTGAACATCGTTCTGAAGCGTTAACTCGTTGCCGTACCTCTGAAGAATGTCTTCCAGGTAGGCCGACGTTACCGCAGACGAATGAGCTCGGAAGTAGATCATTACCGAGTTCATTACCCGAGTGAAAGCCCAGGGTGCTAGATTCAATCCGAAGCACATCGCTCGGAATTGATACACCACTCCCAGGACTGCAAAGCGTAGATACTTTCGGTATGTCGGATGTACCATGACGTGAAAGTACGCATCTTTGAGATCTATGCTCGATGCATAATCGTTCACCCGAATACTCGCTCTGACCGATCGAATCGTCTCCATATAAAACTTCGGAGCGACGATCAGCTTGTTTATCCAGCTCAAATCTATGACTGGACGGAACGAGCCGTCTGGTTTCGGAACCAGAAACAGATGGCTGTAGAATCCCAGAGATTCCTGGTTTTCTACGACCTCTACCGCGTTCTTCATTAAAAGAGACTGCACCTCTGATAACAGAGCGTCTCTTTTCTGTGGATTTGACGGAAGAGGAGTCCACTTTGGACTTCGAGTTAATGGAGGCTTTCGTTTGAAGGATATCTTTAGACCTTCCGAAGTCACTCCTCTCACCCAAGGGTCGTCCGTAATCGACGCCCACTCTTGTGAAAAACTCGACAACCTTCCGCCAACCGGAACGCGATAGAGGTTTAAGCCATCACCTCCTGGACCTGCGAGGCCTGCGGTAGGAGAAACCACGTCTTCCACGACCCGCACCTCGCCTCGTCGACCTCGGGGCGTCCGACCGATTGTCCCGGCCTGAAGGACGTCCCGAACGAGAGTCGCTATCCTGACGGTCTCTCGAATAAGACCAAGAGGACGCACCGGAACCTCTATAGGAACCTCTCTTGGGCGCATTAGACCCAGAAGTGCCTGTCTTATTCGTGTCTGCTGTATCCGACTTCTTAGGAGCCGATCTGAACAACAGAGAATCATTAGCTTTCTTTTTAATTTTATCATAAATAGCGGAAAGCTTGCCGTCAAAGAGAAGTTCTCCTGAGACCGAAGCGACTCTAAGAGAGTTCTTCACCTTAGAATCCACTAGTGTGGATGTAGATAGGGCTGCGTCACGTCTAACCAACTCCAGATTTGCCACTGAAAGGGCGGAGTTACACGTGGAATAAGCTACTGCCCTTGAAAGAAGTCTTAAAGAGGATTGTATATCCTGAAACTCTTCCCCTTGAAGGCGCAGTGATAACGCCTTAGTAAGGTGATCTGCGTAAGATAAGGCATCTAAATTGGCTCTGTTAGACGCAATAGCTGTTTCCAACACCGCGGTTGGAATAGAAGCTGACGACGGTAATGATAGCTCTAAGTCTTCCGCCTCGTCGTCCATACGCAGAGGAACTCTCGGTATACCCTGTCCTGCCGTATCGAATTTATTCCTTGCATTAATGAAAGGCAGGTTGAGAGTATTAGCGGACAAGAAACCTGCTTTCCCCGTCCTGGAAGCAAGTTTAAATATAGCGTCGTTCAATAATTCAAATGTTCTAGCAACATTATTGGACTGCGACGGAAACTCGGGAGCAATGTCCCTGAACCGCTTAAAAAATTCAGAGTCCAATGACGCTATAATTCTCTTGTCCGGAAGCGCAGCAGTCTGGCCCGACGGAACAACTTGAGGGAGAAAGTGCCGGATGAAGTCCACGGCAGCTTTATGTTGTTCCGAAAGGGATAGCTCCAAGTCATCCGTATCCCTTTCACCATCCGGTCGGACCTCACGATGTTCCCGGTCGTCCGCCCCCGATGCTTCGGCGGAGCGTACCGACCCAGCGCCGTCGGATAATTCTCGATCCGACACCGTTTCTGTTGGCTGCTGGGATGCTGCGATAAGCTGTGCTATCTGCACAAGAATGTCCGGCGTCGAGACCTGCGGAGGCGCAGTCTTTCGCTGCTTCGCCGAGGGCAGCTCCGCATCAGATGACTCCCGCATACTTTTCCTATGCGAACGTCCGGAGTCCATCGGTCTCGAATCCCTGGCTGCCGGATGGTGTGACCTGGTCGCCGAAGAATCCTTCATCGGCAAAGCTGGTAATATATCGGCGGTCACGCAGCCAAGGTGCGGTCGTGTGCGCGGACGAGAAGAGGAAGCCTTAACAGTCTCTGCGGACTGCTTATACAACGGAGCGTCCCGAGCGACGGACGTATGCTCCGCTAAAGACACATTTTGTACCACAACATCTGGTCCCAGATGTTGTTGTACGAGAGAGGGACCTCTCTCGCTCGCGGCCCGGCTGGACCTGGACGAGCCATGAACCGGACTAAAAGGCTTCCTCCGTTCTCGCTTACCATCCGCCGTCACTGGGTGTGCATCTATTATGTTTATAGTGCTCGCATCACCCAAAATTTCCTCTTGGACCGCATCGGACGAACCCGGCTGCCGAACCATTCGGTGAATGGACGCTACACTGGGCGAGCTAGCGGACGACATTTGTCTAATCTCCATGAGCACTTTTGCCGCTAGCTCTGAATTCATTTGTGACGACGGACGCACACTTGAAGAAGATAACATGGAAACATCACCCTGTTCTGGTTCCTCTGAAATAGAAACTGAGAGAGTAGAGTGACCTTGCGGAGAAAGAGCCGGCATCGTTCTTTCTCCAGAAACAACATATCGTGACACACGTTTCCAATGTTTCTCATCCCAATGTTCACATATAGGACAGGGATTAATGCGAGAACACTGACTACAATTAATACAATGATCATGAAAGTCAGAGGAAGATTTCTTCCTATTACAATTTGAACAACGTCCCTTCATTGTGAAAGAACAACAATAAGTCCTAGTTACTCGCAAAAACCCCTGACACAAAGATACATAATAACATGATCCATTAATAAATGAAAAAACAATTGCAAAACAAAATAATTTTGAAAAAATATTTTTTCAGAGAAGCCCAAGTTGCTGAAAAGTAACGTTGAGCCCCGATGGATCCGATGGCAAAGTGTGGTCAAAAATTTTAAATTTATATAAAATAATTAATGAGACACTTTCGGATAATATAAATGTATCTTATAATGAGATAAACTACCACAAAGGCAAACAGCCCCCCTCAAAAAAGGCTGTTGCCAATGAAAACAAACAGTGTAAACACACTAGAAAACATGACTCCAGGCACTGAAAAAACTGGCCCGGAATCAGTCATCAATTACACTCTATCTGATGCAAAACAGAGACTCCCAGGGGAGAATCTGTAGAACATCAGATGGAAGATGCAGAACACAAACGTTATACACCCATGGGTGAAAACGTAACTATGGGGAAAATAACAGAAAACATTCTGTAACCAAGCAACTCTCCCAGGAAATTTTAGAAATGAAATTTCTCAAAAATATGCCAAAAGCATGGGAGAATTGCAAGGGGGGACTTTAGAAGGCTAGGGGAGAGGAAACACTGAATAAGCAGTGCAACAATTAGCAAGAATGACAACAAGAGGCCCATGCCTCGAAAGTTAAAAAATTTATAGTAATTTATATATTTTTTATACTTACCAATGACCCAGACGGAGCTGGTGCTAACTCTTAAAATATAGGGCCAAACACAAATTTTGCCCCCCAATCCCCAAAATTTGCATCTAAAACTAAAGAAAACATGTCCTGAAAGGCCCTCCACACTTCGCCCCTACTGCGCATGCGCAGTGTCAAGGACGTTCCGAAATTGGCGCCATTTATCATTCTAATAACCAGTGCCTGGTAAGCGCTATGTACTCAGCGGGGAGGCAAGAGTTCCCAACTCCTGGGAGGGCCATCCCCGTCTGGGTCATTGGTAAGTATAAAAAATATATAAATTACTATAAATTTTTTAACATTTTTATACTGTACCAATGACCCAGACATAGCTGAATAGTAAAAAGGCTGGAGGGCCAAGGACATAGAGCAAAATGGAATACGCTCAATAAATTAAAATAGAGTCATCCCCTGTAGGGAAAAGAAGAAATAGGCCTTACATGTATCTTTCTTATTTATGATAAATTAGAAAGATACAACACCTTCCAAAAATTGAGCTTCATACATCCATGTACTCTATTAATATCCAATAATCCTTATACTAATAATTTTTAAAGTAAGCCAATAATAAAGTAAGTCTAGAGAATAGAGACTCTTATACTCCTAAAAGTGTGTGAGAATTGCATAATCATGTCCGTTGACATATGCAGTATTCAAAAGCTATACTTTAAAAACTAAGACTTGAATGAATTTTAAAAACCTAAACTTCTCACTAAACAACCATCCCAATAACAGCTCAGAATGACTAACTCCGGAGGAGGTATCCCCTTGTTTTCATAGTAAAAACAGGTGACCCAAGGGAACACCCTCCCCCCCCCCCCCCCTTTTCTTGCCCTGGGTCAAATAGCCCAGAGCGAAGAGGGCAGCCGAACGGAGAAACTGCCGAAACAGACAGCCTACCTAGCTATAGTAGCAACTGTTAAGTGAATGACATTCTGAGCAGTAGATAATAGACCTAACAATAGAGGCCTCCAGAAATGGACTCGATATTTCTGAGATAAAATTCATGAATGGATGGCTGAGCGCAATGAGCAGCCTTCAAAAATCTATAATAGCAACACTATTAATGTAAGCCCAAGAAGTAGAAGAACTCTTACTTCATGAGCCGAAATCTTAAGCACAACTGCTAAGCCAATGATATACCATAAGCAGTACGCTAGTTAATAGAATCCATTAACAATAAAATGGAGCGTAACGTCCTTCTACTAGACATCAAAGACAGAAGAAGCTTATGCCCTTGTAATAAACAGATATCTGTTTATAAATACATAAACTGTACCCGGAAAGAGTAAAGGCCTATGCCCATACGAAGACGGAAGGGCCTTAAAATAATAGGTTCCGGATAATAGGAGCCTAACTCTTATGCAACAATCCAACCTAAATAGTAACGGAAGTATTGATTCCGAAACTATGAAAGTGAAAATCATCCATCGATAGTGCATGAAACTCACTGACTCTACAGTAAAAGAGAAATCAACAGAATTACTGTCTAAGAGGTCAGAATTTGAAAACTACTGTTTCCAGAGGTTCAAATGATTACTTAGCTAAATAAGAACCTGAAGTTAAAATCCGTATAGGAATTTAATCTAAAGATTCTAAGTCTATTTATCAAAAAGTTACTAACTGACTTAGATAAAGAGACAAAAGACTCAATTGTAAACTATCGTAGAGTGCATAGGTATGAGGTAACATAAACCTATAACCTAAATAACAACAGGCTGCAGTAGATCTTGTGAAACAAGTATACTAAAAAATAGCAATGAGTAGTATGGAGGGATCAACCATATGAACATAATGATCCCTACACCACGACGGAAGAGCCTCCACTTTAGTCGCATAGAATAGCGAAGAAGAGGATCTCCTATAGTAAGAAATCGCGTCCAAAGCTCGTCCAGTACAGTGCTTACAATGCAATACGGACCACACAACGGAATACATGAAGGTTGCGACCTTGCTGGTTGTGATAAAGATGACACGATTTACCCAGTGAAAAAAGATCCTCACATAGAGGAAGATTTCACGTTAAGATCCACAGTAGACAAGAGAGTAAATTACTCATGATCTCTGTGAAGATAGAGATGCTATCAACAGAAATGTATTGTGGTTGTTTATCTTAGCAATACCTGCTAAAACAACAGCGCCGGAGGATACGCGTATCCTATCATTCCGTCCTATAGATCAATAGAGCGTTAACAGTATTAGCTCAGAGATCTGGACAAGCCAACACATACGTCTGCAAAATGATTAGCAAGCTGTGTCATAAATAAAACATCATTGGGCGCTCCCATAGATAGCAAATCTGAATGAATACTTGTTTGTTGAGAGTCCATTCTGACAGCAACAAGCGACCCGTAAGAGAACGGGAGTGCGATAAAACAATCAGACGACCCAGAATATGACGGATCAAAACTGAACTTGGTGTACTATAACCAACAGACGGATTCTTTCCATTAAATTGAATAACGGAAACGAAAGAGTGCTTCCCTGGTTCCGGAGATACGCCACTACTGTCGAATTAAAGGACAGGAATTTGGGCATGCGTTTCTGAATAATGTTCATGCAATGACATAAAGCAAGCCTAAAAAACATTATTCCGCGGAAGTTAAACTGATAGCTAAAAGACTGCGGAACCCAAAGACCCTGGCACTTCGAATCCGTAGGGATCAGTATATATCCCAATCTGTTTGACTGGCAACCGTCATAACAGCCACACTCGGGTCCGGCAACTGCGGCGGCACTCTCTGAGTCAACCACCGAATGTTTGCCCCAGTCTGAATCTCTTGTAACACTAGATAGACAAGAGAATGTATAAATCAAGCAATTCATGGATTGCCGGAAAGTTGCCGTCGAAGAGAAGCTCCTCCGAGAACGAAGCGACTCTGAGAGAGTTCTTAACCTACTATCCACGCGTGGATGTAGCTAGGGCTGCATCACGTCTAACCAACTCCAATCAGCCACTGAAGGGCGGAGTTATACGGGAACAAACTACTGCCCTCAAAAGAAATTACATTGAGAATAATATCCCGTAAATCTTTTCTTGAAGACGTAATGATAACGCCTCAGTAAGGCGGATTACGTATAATAAAGCGTCTAAGTTAAGTCTACTATACTTAATGTCGTTCCCAACATTGAAATTGGAAAAGACATAAACGGCGAAAAAGAATATATGCAGTCTTTAATCACACCGTCTAGACGCATATGAACTCTCGGTATGCCCTGCTCTGCCAAAATAAACTATATGTAAAAAAGATAAAATGGCAGAAATGAGCCACGCGGACAAGAAACTAAACTATCATGCTTAGTAGCAGGCTTGTATATATATATAAATATATAGCGTCGAAAAATAAAACACATGTTGTAATGACAATATTGGACTGCGTCGGTAAGTCAGGGACAAAGTCCCTGTACCGATCGAAAAATCCGAGTCCAATGACGCTATAAGTCTCTTATCCAAGATCGCAGCAATGAAGTCCGAAAAAATAATCACTGGAAGAAATGCCAGAAGATATGAAAGGCATCTTCCGATACTACTAAAGGGAAAACTCGAAATCTTTCGAATCCCTTTCGCCATCCTGTCGGACCCTATAAAGCGTTCGGTCGTCCGTAGCTTGATGCAACCGCGGACCGCACCGACCCAGCACCGTCGGATAATTCCTGATTCGACCGAGAAACCGTCAATTGCTGGGATGCTGCGAAACAACTGTGCTAACTCGGATAGCACGTCCGTCACTGAGGCCTGAGGAGCAGCGGTCTTACGATGCATTGCCGCAGGAAGCTCCGAGATCGTTACCCCGTGCATACTTCCAATATGCGAGCGAACGGAGTGTATAGGCCTCGTGTCCCTTGGCTACCGGATGGCGCGACCTATTCGCTGTGGAATCAGTGAATGCCGAAACTGATCGGATACTCGAGGTCACGTAGCCAATGTGCGGTCGTGTGCCCTGCTGTGAGGATGAGGAAGCATTAAAGACAGTCTCTCGGACTGTCAATATAACGGAGCGTCCCGAGCAACGGACATATGCTCCAAATGTAAAATATCTGAACCACAACATGCGGTCCCCTATGTTGTTGGCTTCCTCCGATCTGTCCTCAATCTGCCGTCACTGGGTGAGTACTAAAGTAATTAAAGTGCTCGCATCACCCAAATCTCCTTCCTAGACCGCAACGGACGAACCCGGCAGCCGAACCATTCGATGAATGTACGCTACACCGGGTGAGCTAGCGAATGTCGCTCCGTAAGCGATAGACATATTCCATGAGCACTTATTGCCGCTAACTCCTCATTAACTATGACGACAGAGGCACACTTTTGAAAGACATCTCCATAACTCTTCGAACAAGAAACCAGAAATGCTTGGATAGCAAGCATAAAATAATAGTATATATAGCGTCGTTCAATAATTCGAAAGTTTGTGTGACATTATTGGACTATGTCGGAACTGAGGGACGATGTCCCTGAACCGAACCAAAAAATTTCTAAGTCCACCGACGCTATCAGTTTCTTATCCGGCATCACAGCATATGTTGTTCCGAAAGGGAAAGCTTGAAATCCACCAAATCCCTTTCGGTATCCCGTCGGACCGGATGAAACTTTCGGACGTCCGTACCCGCTTCCGCGGAGCGTCCCGACCCAGCATCGTCGGATAAAATATATGCGACAGATTCAGTTGATGCTGGGATGCTGCGATAAACTGTGCTATTAAGGAAAGCACGTCCGTTCCCGAGGCCTGTGCAGTAGCGGACTTACGATGCATTGCCGCTGGAAGCTCCGTGTACGTTGACTCCCGCACACTTCCTATGCGAACGTCCGGAGTCTGCAGGCCTCGAGTCCCCGGCAACCGACCCAGCGCTGTCGGATAATTCTCGATCCGACACCGTTTCTGTCGGCTGCTGGGATGCTGCGATAAGCTGTGCTATGTGCACAAGAATGTCCGGCGTCGAGACCTGCGGAGGCGCAGTCTATCGCTGCTTCGCCGAGGGCAGCTCCGCATCAGATGGCTCCCGCATACTTTTCCTATGCGAACGTCCGGAGTCCATCGGTCTCGAATCCCTGGCTGCCGGATGGTGTGACCTGGTCGCCGAAGAATCCTTGATCAGCGAAGCTGGTAATATATCGGCGGTCACGCAGCCAAGGTGCGGTCGTGTGCGCTGACGAGAAGAGGAAGCCTTAGCAGTCTCAGCGGACTGCCTATACAACGGAGCGTCCCGAGCGACGGACGTATGCTCCGCTAACGACACATTTGTACCACAACATCTGGGGCCAGATGTTGTTGAACGAGAGAGGGGCCTCTCTCGCTTGCCGTCCGGATGGACCGGAACGAGCTATGAACCGGACTAAAAGGCTTCCTCCGTTCTCCCTCCGATCCGCCGTCACTGGGTGTGCATTAAGATAATTTTATAGTGCTCGCATCACCCCAAAATTCCTTCTAGACCGCAACGGACGAACCCGGCTGCCGAACCATTCGGTGAATGGACGCTACACCGGGCGAGCTAGCGGACGTCAAAGGCCGTCGAACCTACTAGGGTCCTCTTAGGCAATTGGCATATTACATGAGCACTTTTCCGCTAGCCCTTCATTAATTGTGACGACGGAGGCACACTGTTGGAAGACATCACAGATACATCACCCTAATCTTGATCGTCTGAAATAGAAATTGATAAAGTAGAGTGACCCTGCGGGGAAAGGACCGGAGTGTCCAAATCCCCAACAACATACCGTGACATACGCTTCCCATATTGTCATCGAAATCATACGATACAGAACAGGAGTTAATGCGAGTACACTGACCACATATAGAATGATAATAAGGTCAGAGGAAGACTTCCTCTTAAAACAATTGATCAATATCCTTTCAATGTGAAAAGAAAACAAGTCCTGGTACTCGCACTAACCCCTGGCAATCAAAATACATAATAATAATATGATCCATTAATATAGAAAAAATAATTGAAATCAAAATATTTTGAAAAAATATTTTTTCAGAACAGCCCAAGTTTCTGAAAAGTAACGTTGAGCCCCAATGGATCCCAAGCCTAAGTGTGGACAAAAATTTTAAAAATATTTTAAACAATTTATTCAACACTTACGAACAATAATAATGTATCTAGTTATGATTAAAATAACATAAAGATATTATTATTTAGAAATCCCCCCCTCACACAGAGGGCTGTTGTAAATGTAAACAATGAGTGTAAAAACACTAAAATAAGACTCCAGGCACCCAGGCCCGAAATCAGTAACCAAAAATACACCATCTGATGCAAAACAGAGACTTCCAGGGAAGAAACTGCAGAACATCAGATGGTAGATGCAGAACACAACGCCTAACCACCCGTAGATGAAGACGTAAACATGGGGAAAGAACAGAATTCATTCTGTTATTCAGCTAAAACTCCCAAGAAATTTTAGTAATAATAATTACAGAAACTATGCCAAAGCATGGGAGAATAGCAAGGGGGAACTTAAAGGACAGGGAGAGAGGAAAAACACTTGAAAAAACAGTGTAACTAAATAATCAGAATGACAACAAAATGGCTGCTGCCTTGAAAATAGGTAACTTAACATAATTTCATTAAAAAATTTTAAGTTACAGCCCTGATAATATTCTGTCACACATTCTTTTCCTCTCCTCCTTTTCTATCCTCCTTAGAATCACCATTTCACTAATATTTATGTGTCTGGCATCATTTAAACTGAGATTTAAAAGCACAAAGATCAGTCAGATGTTAACTGATGAAGGGCCAAACTTAGAATGATAAATGGCGCCAATTTCGGAACGTCCTTGACACTGCGCATGCGCAGTAGGGGCGAAGTGTGGAGGGCCTTTCAGGACATGTTTTCTTTAGTTTTAGATGCAAATTTTGGGGATTGGGGGGCAAAATTTGTGTTTGGCCCTATATTTTAAGAGTTAGCACCAGCTCCGTCTGGGTCATTGGTACAGTATAAAAATATAGGCAACTTAACATAATTTCATCAAAAATTTTTAAGTACAGCCCTGATTATTTTTTGCCACTTCTTTTTCCTCTCCTCCTTCTATCCTCCTTAGAATCACATTTTCTCCAAAAATTACGTGTCTGGCATCCTTTAAACTGAGATTTACAAGCACAAAGATCAGTGAGATGTTGACTGATGAAGGGCCAAACAGAGAATGATAATTGGCGCCAATTTCGGGACGACTGCGTCACTGCGCATGCGCAGTAGAGGCGTAGTATGGAGGTCCTTTAGGACATGATTTCTTTTTGTTTTGGATGCAAATTTTGGGGATTGGGGGGCAAAATTTGTGTTTGGCCCTGGTTTTGTTAGAGTTAGCACCAGCTAAGTCTGGGTCATTGGTACAGTATAAAAATACTGATTTTTGCATCATCGGTACAAAATGGCCACTGGCAGCCATCTTGAATTTCGGACCACACCCAAAAACACTCGTTCCCGTCCCAGGATCATAACAAAGGTACCCAAGAAGTTTCGTAAAGATTGGTTCATAAATACGGCCTCTAGCCCGAGCCATAGCAGCTTGGCACTTACAGCTCTGAAAGTAACACTAAATAAATCAAAGTCAGTCTAATTCGCATAATTTACGCACGAGAAAAAAACCCGTATTATATGTGATGTATCCCATGGTACTAAACATTTATACAAAACTTTATTCAAATCAGAACTTTCATATGGAAGTTCTGTACAAAAAACTGATTTTTGCATCATCGGTACAAAATGGCCGCTGGCAGCCATCTTGAATTTCGGACCACACCTAAAAACACTCGTTCCCGTCCCAGGGTCATAACAAAGGTACACAAGAAGTTCCGTAAAGATCGGTTCATAAATACGACCTCTAGCCCGAGCCATAGCCAATTGTTGACGTACGGACAGACGGACAGACAGACGGATGGATGGACGGACGGACGGACAGACGGACGACGGGCCATGACAATAGCTCAAATTTGACTTCGTCAAAGTTGAGCTAAAAATAATTGAATCAAAAACTTTTGAAAAAATATTTTTCCAGAACAGCCCAAGTTTCTGTAAAGTAACGTTGAGCCCCAATGGATCCCAAGTCTAAGTGTGGACAAAAATTCTAAAAATATTTTAAACAATTTATGCAACACTTACGAACAATAATAATGTATCTAGTTATGATTAAATTAACATCAAGATATTATTTTCAAGAAATCCCCCCTCACACAGAGGGCTGTTGGAAATGTAAACAATACGTGTAAAAACACTAGATCAAGACTCCAGGCACCCTGGCCCGAAATCAGTTACCAATAATACACTATCTGATGCAAAACAGAGACTTCCAGGGAAGAAACTGCAGAACATCAGATGGTAGATGCAGAACACTACGCCTAACCACCCATAGGTGAAGACGTAAACATGGGGAAAAGAACAGAATTCATTCTGTTATCCAGCTAAAACTCCCAAGAAATTTTAGTAATAATATTACAGAAAATATGCCAAAAGCATGGGAGAATAGCAAGAGGGGACTTAAAGGAAAGGGAGAGAGGAGAACACTGAATAAGCAGTGTAATCTAGATAACAAGAATGACCACAACAGGCTGTTGCCTCGAAAGTTAAAAAATTTATAGTAATTTATATATTTTTTATACTTACCAATGACCCAGACTTAGCTGGTGCTAACTCCACAAAAACCAGGGCCAAACACAAATTTTGCCCCCCAATCCCCAAAATTTGCATCCAAAACAAAAAGAAATCATGTCCTAAAGGACCTCCATAGTACGACTCTACTGCGCATGCGCAGTGACGCAGTCGTCCCGAAATTGGCGCCAAATATCATTCTTACTGGCAGTGCCTGGTCAGCGCTATGTACTCAGCGGGGAGGCAAGAGTTCCCAACTCAGGGAGGGCCATCCCCGTCTGGGTCATTGGTAAGTATAAAAAATATATAAATTACTATAAATTTTTTAACATTTTTATACTGTACCAATGACCCAGACTTAGCTGAATAGTAAACAGGCTGGAGGGCCTAGGACATAGAGGAAAATCCAATAAGCTCAATTATAAAATAAAGAGGTAACCCCTTAAGGAGAAAAGGAGTATTAGGCTTTACATGTATCTTTCTTATTTAATATTTAAATTAGAAAGATACACTACCCTTAATAATTGAGCACAATAACATTCATGTTCTCTATTAACATCCAGTATAACCTTTATACTAATTAATTTTAAAGCAAGCCAATAAATAAAGTAGTCCAGAGAATTGAGACTCTTTATAATCATTAAAAGTGTCCGAGTATTGTATATTAAAGCCCGTTTGACACTTGACATATACAAATGCTTCACACCGAGCTACACTTTAAAAATAAGACATGAATGAAATTAAACATTAATATTACACTTTAAAACCATCCCGGAAGCGACTCAGAAATACTGTCTTGGAGGAGGCATTCCCTTGCTTTTCACTATAAAGCAGGTGACCTAAGGGAACACCCGCCCCCCCCCCCCCCCCCCTTCCCCTTGCCCTGGGTCAAATAGCCCAGAGCGAAGAGGGCAGCCGGACGGAGTCACTGCCGGAACAGAAAGCCTGCATAACTATAGTTGCAACTGTTTAGTGGACGACATTCTGAGCAACAGATAACGGACCTAAACAATGCAGGTCTCCAGAAATGGACTCAATATTTCTGAGATAAAAATTAGTAAATGTGGATGGCTGAGACCAATAAGCAGCCTTCATTAAATCTGTAATAGCAACACTATTAGCATAAGCCCAGGAAGTAGAAAGAGCTCTTACTTCATGAGCAGAAATCTTAAGCACAGACTGCTGAGAAGAAGATAAATCTTCATACGCAGTACGGATAGTTAACTGAATCCATCTAGCAATAGAATGGACTGAAATGTCCTTTCTATTAGGCATCAAAGACAGAAAGAAACGTTTCCGTCCCTTTCTGATGAACTGAGATCTCTGTTTATAGATACGTAGTGCTCTAACAGGACAGAGTAAAGGCCTACGCCCGTCTGAAGACGGAAGAGCCTTAATAACAATAGGTTCCGGATATTTATTAGGAGCCTGATTCTTAGCTAAAAAACCGACATTAGTAGTGAAGGTGATAGTGTTCCCAACACTACGATAATGAGAATCATCCACCGATAGTGCATGAAGCTCACTGACTCTTCTGGCAGAAGAGAAAGCTAAGAGAAAAGCTGTCTTATAAGATAAGAATTTGAAATCTACTGTCCCAAGAGGTTCAAATGGCTTTTCCTTCAATTTAAGGAGAACCCAAGCTAAATTCCACTTAGGAATTAATCTAAGAGTTCTGGGTCTATTTATCGAAAAGTTTCTAACCAATTTCGATAAAGAGACATTAGATCCAATTTGTAAACTATCATGATGTGCATAGGTATCAGATAACATAGATCTATAACCCTTTATAGTAACAGGTTGCAGTTTGATTTCGTCAAACAAGTATACTAGAAAGTTAGCAATGTCTGGTATAGAGGGATCAAATATATCAACAGAATGATCCCTACACCAACGACGGAAAACCTTCCACTTAGCCGCATAGTTTAGCGAAGAGGAGGTCCTCCTACAGTTAGAAATCGCGTCCACTGCTCGTCCTGTAAAGTGCTTGCCATGCAAGAAGGACCGCACAACGGAAAAACGTGAAGGTTGAGACCTTGCGGGTTGTGATGTAGTTGGCGCGATTTCCCCTGCCAAAGAAGATCCTCTCGTGGAGGGAGCTTCCGCGGTAGGTCCCACAACAGACACCTGAGTAGATTTATCCACGGTCTCTGTGGCGACAGAGATGCTACCAACAGAATCTTGCATTGAGATTGTTTTATCTTTAGCAATGCTTGTTGAATTAACGGCGCTGGAGGATACGCATATCCTATCATTCCGTCCCAAGGGATCGATAGAGCGTCTACTGCAAATGCTCTTGGATCCGGACACGGGGACACATACGTCTGCAACTGATTGTTGAGATGTGTCGCAAATAAGTCTATCATTGGCCGTTCCCATTGGTAGCAAATCTGATTGAATACTTGTTTGTTGAGAGTCCACTCCGACGGCAACAAGCGACCCTTTCGTGAAAGGGAGTCTGCTAGCACATTCAGACGACCCGGTATGTGACGGACCGAAAGAAGAACGTGATGTTCCAACGCAAACAGAAGGATTCTTTCCGTTAGATTGAACAACGGAACTGAATGAGTGCCTCCCTGATTCCGTATATACTCCACTACTGTCGTATTGTCGGATAGGATTTGGACATGAGCATCGTGAATAATGTCCATCCAGTGACGTAACGCAAGCCAAATTGACATCATTTCCTTGATGTTTATGTGCTTGCACAGGAATTGCGGATCCCAAAGACCCTGGCATCTCGAATCCGTTGGGATTAATGATGCACCCCAACCTGTTTGACTGGCATCCGTCATAATGGTAAAACTCGGATCCGGCAACTGCAGCGGAACTCCTTGAGTTAACCACTGAATGTTTGCCCAAGTCTGAATCTCTTGTTTCACTTGATCTGACAAGAGAACGTCTACATCGAGCGAATGAATTTTCACACTCCAATTCTGAGTCAGGAAAATTTGAAGAGGCCGTGTGCGTAGCCGTCCCATCGGAATGAGATCCGCGGCGGCTCCGCACAGACCTATCAGTCTCATAAATTATCTCGCTGTGACTTTGTCTGTATTCAGACAATAGCGAGCGTAACAACTGACTAATTTCGCTCTGGTTAACGGCAGACGAACGAGATTGTTGTGCGTCTTGAAGCTCATTCCCAGATGAGTGAATGACTTGGACGGCACCAGATCCGACTTCTCCTCGTTTACTATGAAACCGAGACGTCGGAGCAATAGAAGAAGATTCTGAACATCGTTCTGAAGCGTTAACTCGTTGCCGTACCTCTGAAGAATGTCGTCCAGGTAGGCCGACGTTACCGCAGACGAATGAGCTCGGAAGTAGATCATTACCGAGTTCATTACCCGAGTGAAAGCCCAGGGTGCTAGATTCAATCCGAAGCACATGGCCCGGAACTGATACACCACTCCTAGGACTGCGAAGCGTAGATACTTTCGGAATGTCGGATGTACCATGACGTGAAAGTACGCATCTTTGAGATCTATGCTCGTTGCATAATCGTTCACCCGAATACTCGCTCTGACCGATCGAATCGTCTCCATATAAAACTTCGGAGCGACGATCAGCTTGTTTATCCAGCTCAAATCTATGACTGGACGGAACGAGCCGTCTGGTTTCGGAACCAGAAACAGATGGCTGTAGAATCCCAGCGATTCCTGGTTTTCTACGACCTCTACCGCGTTCTTCATTAAAAGAGACTGCACCTCTGATAGCAGAGCGTCTCTTTTCTGAGGGTTTGACGGAAGATGAGTCCACTTTGGACTTAGAGTTAATGGAGGCTTTCGTTTGAAGGATATCTTTAGACCTTCCGAAGTCACTCCTCTCACCCACGGGTCGTCCGTAATCGACGCCCACTCTTGAGAAAAACTCGACAACCTTCCGCCAACCGGAACGCGATAGAGGTTTGAGCCATCACCTCCTGGATCTGCGAGGCCTGCGGTAGGAGAAACCACGTCTTCCACGACCCGCACCTCGCCTCGTCGACCTCGGGGCGTCCGACCGATTGTCCCGGCCTGAAGGACGTCCCGAACGAGAGTCGCTATCCTGACGGTCTCTCGAATAAGAGCTAGAGGACGCACCGGAACCTCTATAGGAACCTCTCTTGGGCGGATAAGACCCAGAAGTGCCCGCCTTATTCGTGTCTGCTGTATCCGACCTTTTAGGAGCGGATCTAAACAACAGAGAATCACTAGCTTTCTTTTTAATATTATCATAAATAGAGGAAAGCTTGCCGTCAAAGAGAAGATCTCCTGAGACCGAAGCGACTCTAAGAGAGTTCTTCACCTTAGAATCCACTAGTGTGGATGTAGACAGGGCTGCGTCACGTCTAACCAACTCCAGATTTGCCACTGAAAGGGCGGAGTTACACGTGGAATAAGCTACTGCCCTTGAAAGAAGTCTTAAGGAGGATTGTATATCCTGAAACTCTTCCCCTTGAAGACGCAGTGATAACGCCTTCGTAAGGTGATCTGCGTAAGATAAGGCATCTAAATTGGCTCTGTTAGACGCAATAGCTGTTTCCAACACTGCGGTTGGAATAGAAGCTGACGACGGTAATGATAGCTCTAAGTCTTCCGCCTCGTCGTCCATACGCAGAGGAACTCTCGGTATACCCTGACCTGCCGTGTCGAATTTATTCCTTACATTAATGAAAGGCAGGTTGAGAGTATTTGCGGACAAGAAGCCTGCTTTCCCCGTCCTGGAAGCAAGTTTAAAAATAGCGTCGTTCAATAATTCAAATGTTCTTGCAACATTATTGGACTGCGACGGAAACTCGGGAGCGATGTCCCTGAACCGCTCGAAAAAATCAGAGTCCAATGACGCTATAATTCTCCTGTCCGGAAGCGCAGCAGTCTGGCCCGACGGAACAACTTGAGGAAGAAAGTGCCGGATAAAGTCCACGGCAGCTTTGTGTTGTTCCGAAAGGGATAGCTCCAATTCATCCGTATCCCTTTCACCATCCGGTCGGACCTCCCGATGTTCCCGGTCGTCCGCCCCCGATGCTTCGGCGGAGCGTACCGACCCAGCGCCGACGGATAATTCTCGATCCGACACCGTCTCTGTCGGCTGCTGGGATGCTGCGATAAGCTGTGCTATCTGCACTAGAATGTCCGACGTCGAGACCTGCGGAGGAGCAGTCTTTCGCTGCTTTGCCGAGGGCAGCTCCGCATCAGATGGCTCCCGCATACTTTTCCTATGCGAACGTCCGGAGTCCATCGGTCTCGAATCCCTGGCTGCCGGATGGTGTGACCTGGTCGCCGAAGAATCCTTCATCGGCGAAGCTGGCAAAATATCGGAGGTCACGCAGCCAAGGTGCGGTCGTGTGCGCCGGCGAGAAGAGGAAGCCTTAACAGTCTCTGCGGACTGCTTATACAACGGAGCGTCCCGAGCGACGGACGTATGCTCCGCTAAAGACACATTTTGTACCACAACATCTGGTCCCAGATGTTGTTGTACGAGAGAGGGGCCTCTCTCGCTCGTGGCCCGGCTGGACCTGGACGAGCTAGGAACCGGATTAAAAGGCTTCCTCCGTTCTCGTTCACTATCCGCCGTCACTGGGTGTGCATCTATTATTTTTATAGTGCTCGCATCACCCAAAATTTCCTCTTGGACCGCATCGGACGAACCCGGCTGCCGAACCATTCGGTGAATGGACGCTACACCGGGCGAGCTAGCGGACGACATTTGTCTAATCTCCATGAGCACTTTTGCCGCTAGCTCTGTATTTATTTGTGACGACGGACGCACACTTGAAGAAGATAACATGGAAACATCACCCTGTTCTGGTTCCTCTGAAATAGAAACTGAGTGAGTAGAGTGACCTTGTGGAGAAAGAGCCGGCATCGCACTTTCTCCAGAAACAACATATCGTGACACACGTTTCCAATGTTTCTCATCCCAATGTTCACATACAGGACAGGGATTAATGCGAGAACACTGACTACAATTAATGCAATAATCATGAAAGTCAGAGGAAGATTTCTTCCTATTACAATTTGAACAAGTTCCCTTCATTGTGAAAGAACAACAATAAGTCCTAGTTACTCGCAAAAACCCCTGACACAAAGATACATAATAACATGATCCATTAATAAATGAAAAAACAATTGCAAAACAAAATAATTTTGAAAAAATATTTTTTCAGAGAAGCCCAAGTTGCTGAAAAGTAACGTTGAGCCCCGATGGATCCGATGGCAAAGTGTGGTCAAAAATTTTAAAATTATATAAAATAATTAATGAGACACTTTCGGATAATATAAATGTATCTTATAATGAGATAAACTACCTCAAAGGCAAACAGCCCCCCTCAAAAAAGGCTGTTGCCAATGAAAACAAACAGTGTAAACACAGAAGAAAACATGACTCCAGGCACTGAAAAAACTGGCCCGGAATCAGTCATCAATTACACTCTATCTGATGCAAAACAGAGACTCCCAGGGGAGAATCTGCAGAACATCAGATGGAAGATGCAGAACACAAACGTTATACACCCATGGGTGAAAACGTAACTATGGGGAAAATAACAGAAAACATTCTGTAACCAAGCAACTCTCCCAGGGAATTTTTAGAAATGAAACTTCTCAAAAATATGCCAAAAGCATGGGAGAATTGCAAGGGGGGACTTTAGAAGGTTAGGGGAGAGGAAACACTGAATAAGCAGTGCAACAATTAGCAAGAATGACAACAAGAGGCGTTTGCCTCGAAAATAGGCAACTTAACATAATTTCAACAAAAAATTTTAACAGCCCTGATTATTTTTTGCCACTTCTTTTTTCCTCTCCTCCTTCTATCCTCCTCAGAATCACATTTTCTCCAAGAATTACGTGTCTGGCATCCTTTAAACTGAGATTTACAAGCACAAAGATCAGTGAGATGTTGACTGATGAAGGGCCAAACAGAGAATGATATTTGGCGCCAATTTCGGGACGACTGCGTCACTGCGCATGCGCAGTAGAGTCGTACTATGGAGGTCCTTTAGGACATGATTTCTTTTTGTTTTGGATGCAAATTTTGGGGATTGGGGGGCAAAATTTGTGTTTGGCCCTGGTTTTTGTGGAGTTAGCACCAGCTAAGTCTGGGTCATTGGTACAGTATAAAAATATAAGTAACTTAACATAATTTCATCAAAAAATTTTAAGTTATAGCCCTGATTATTTTCTGTCACTCATTTTTCCTCTCCTCCTTCTATATCCTCCTTAGAATCACCATTTCACTAATATTTATGTGTCTGGCATCATTTAAACTGAGATTTACAAGCACAAAGATCAGTCAGATGTTAACTGATGAAGGGCCAAACAAAGAATGATTAATGGTGCCAATTTCGGGACGTCCTTGACACTGCGCATACGCAGTAGAGGTGAAGTATGGAGGGCCATTCAGGACATGTTTTCTTTGGTTTTAGATGCAAATTTTGGGGATTGGGGGGCAAAATTTGTGTTTGGCCCTATATTTTTAAGAGTTAGCACCAGCTATGTCTGGGTCATTGGTACAGTATAAAAATATATTATTTTTCACTTGTGCAAGTGCTCGCGAAAAATAAAACTTTCAGGTCCACAGTCATTAGATAATTACAGATACTGACTAAAATAGAGTAACTTTTCTTTTTTATTACATGCTACGAGACATTTTATTGCACAATATTTAGCCCAATTCAACGAGATATGAGAACGTTTCAAAACAATAACAAAGTGCAGCTGATCGTTCCTTCAAGGCAATGTGATGCAGCGTAGCGTGATGCCATTTAGGAGCTACTGAGGGATATACCTCGATATCCATCGAGTCGGTGGTTATCGAGAAATATCTTTTGGATAATTTGCGTTAATTCACAGGCGAACATATAATAAACTGTGCCACCCTACATTTGGAATATCACTGTGCCACAATATACGACTGTACGTTTGCTTTCATTATGATGTTATGCCTGTGTCCAAAATGCTGGCAGCGCAAAAACAAAAAGGCCTCAATACAAAGACAGTGGACGTCAAATATTCATACATTAAATTAACAAAATTACGAAAGGCTGTTTATTTATTTCTTCCGATTATCAGTGGTGATATAAAGGTGCCTTGCATTTCACATGAAGAAGCTCAATGGTTGAAGGCCCCCACATTTTTTTTTTCTGGTTAACCAAAAAAACCCATTTTTTTTTTCTAGTTACCTGCCTGACCTGGTTACCAATGGTTCGACCTGCAATATTGGCTGACCCTGCTCACATTGATCTGTTCTGTTGTTTCTCCCTGAGTGGTTACTTTCATTAGTTTTCAGAGAGCTGTAAATCTTATTCTCAATGACAGGAAGCAGACAGAACCAAGCCAGAAAATAAGCAGACAGTCATCTGCAAAATGAGGTCCCCAGAGGGTGAATTTAGTGATGCTACCCTGCATAGCAGGGTAGTATCACTAAATTTACCCTCTGTGAACCTCAATCTGAATCAGGGTCTCAAAACTAAACAGAAAGAGGTACCCAGAGGATAAATTGGCCCACTGTTTGGGAAAGCATCATCAAATTCACCTTCTGGGGACCTCATTCTGGAAATGTCCGACTGCTTATTTTCAGGCCTGGACAGAACAGGTTAGTGCAGGGAGGGTTTTCTTTCCAGGTTCGGTTTTGGTTTCATTTTTTTTTAAAACCTTGGTTTCGATTTGGTTTTTCGATATTATTTCCAGACCCTTCAATTAATCTAAATCACTATCGTCTTACTGGAAAAGACCATTGCAATGTCATTTAAAGAGTGCTATGTCCTACTGGCAGTACTGGGACAAAGCACACTTCAATAGCACTTAGTTGACAAAGTGTTATTATGAATTTCGGTACATTGTATGTCTTTTTTTATGTTCTTGTTGGTAAATGCTACACATCAGTGGCAGCGCCATGGGGAGGGGGGGGGGGGGACCACAGAGCAGACTGGTCCAGTCCACATCAGTATGATGGATTGCTATGTACTCTATCGCCAATTTGGGGATGGAAGAAATGCAAGAAGTTAAAAAATTTATAGTAATTTATATATTTTTTATACTTACCAATGACCCAGACATAGCTGGTGCTAACTCTTAAAATATAGGGCCAAACACAAATTTTGCCCCCCAATCCCCAAAATTTGCATCTAAAACTAAAGAAAACATGTCCTGAAAGGCCCTCCACACTTCGCCCCTACTGCGCATGCGCAGTGTCAAGGACGTTCCGAAATTGGCGCCATTTATCATTCTAATAACCAGTGCCTGGTAAGCGCTATGTACTCAGCGGGGAGGCAAGAGTTCCCAACTCCTGGGAGGGCCATCCCCGTCTAGGTCATTGGTAAGTATAAAAAATATATAAATTACTATAAATTTTTTAACATTTTTATACTGTACCAATGACCCAGACATAGCTGAATAGTAAAAAGGCTGGAGGGCCAAGGACATAGAGCAAAATGGAATACGCTCAATAAAATAAAATAGAGTCATCCCCTGTAGGGAAAAGAAGTAATAGGCCTTATATGTATCTTTCTTATTTATGATAAATTAGAAAGATACAACACCTTCCAAAAATTGAGCTTCATACATCCATGTACTCTATTAATATCCAATAATCCTTATACTAATAATTTTTAAAGTAAGCCAATAATAAAGTAAGTCTAGAGAATAGAGACTCTTATACTCCTAAAAGTGTGTGAGAATTGCATAATCATGTCCGTTGACATATGCAATATTCAAAAGCTATACTTTAAAAACTAAGACTTGAATGAATTTTATAAACTTAAACTTCTCACTAACAACCATCCCAATAACAGCTCAGAATTACTAACTCCGGAGGAGGTATCCCCTTGTTTTCATAGTAAAAACAGGTGACCCAAGGGAACACCCTCCCCCCCCCCCCCCCCTTTTTCTTGCCCTGGGTCAAATAGCCCAGAGCGAAGAGGGCAGCCGAACGGAGACACTGCCGAAACAGACAGCCTACCTAGCTATAGTAGCAACTGTTAAGTGAATGACATTCTGAGCAGTAGATAATAGACCTAACAATAGAGGCCTCCAGAAATGGACTCGATATTTCTGAGATAAAATTCATGAATGGATGGCTGAGCGCAATGAGCAGCCTTCAAAAATCTATAATAGCAACACTATTAATGTAAGCCCAAGAAGTAGAAGAACTCTTACTTCATGAGCCGAAATCTTAAGCACAACTGCTAAGCCAATGATATACCATAAGCAGTACGCTAGTTAATAGAATCCAATAACAATAAAATGGAGCGTAACGTCCTTCTACTAGACATCAAAGACAGAAGAAGCTTACGCCCTTGTAATAAACAGATATCTGTTTATAAATACATAAACTGTACCCGGAAAGAGTAAAGGCCTATGCCCATACGAAGACGGAAGGACCTTAAAATAATAGGTTCCGGATAATAGGAGCCTAACTCTTATGCAACAATCCAACCTAAATAGTAACGGAAGTATTGATTCCGAAACTATGAAAGTGAAAATCATCCATCGATAGTGCATGAAACTCACTGACTCTACAGTAAAAGAGAAACCAACAGAATTACTGTCTAAAAGGTCAGAATTTGAAAACTACTGTTTCCAGAGGCTCAAATGATTACTTAGCTAAATAAGAACCGAAGTTAAAATCCGTATAGGAATTTAATCTAAAGATTCTAAGTCTATTTATCAAAAAGTTACTAACTGACTTAGATAAAGAGACAAAAGACTCAATTGTAAACTATCGTAGAGTGCATAGGTATGAGGTAACATAAACCTATAACCTAAATAACAACAGGCTGCAGTAGATCTTGTGAAACAAGTATACTAAAAAATAGCAATGAGTAGTATGGAGGGATCAACCATATGAACATAATGATCCCTACACCACGACGGAAGAGCCTCCACTTTAGTCGCATAGAATAGCGAAGAAGAGGATCTCCTATAGTAAGAAATCGCGTCCAAAGCTCGTCCAGTACAGTGCTTACAATGCAATACGGACCACACAACGGAATACATGAAGGTTGCGACCTTGCTGGTTGTGATAAAGATGACACGATTTACCCAGTGAAAAAAGATCCTCACATAGAGGAAGATTTCACGTTAAGATCCACAGTAGACAAGAGAGTAAATTACTCATGATCTCTGTGAAGATAGAGATGCTATCAACAGAAATGTATTGTGGTTGTTTATCTTAGCAATACCTGCTAAAACAACAGCGCCGGAGGATACGCGTATCCTATCATTCCGTCCTATAGATCAATAGAGCATTAACAGTATTAGCTCAGAGATCTGGACAAGCCAACACATACGTCTGCAATTTATTAGCAAGCTGTGTCATAAATAAAACATCATTGGGCGCTCCCATAGATAGCAAATCTGAATGAATACTTGTTTGTTGAGAGTCCATTCTGACAGCAACAAGCGACCCATAAGAGAACGGGAGTGCGATAAAACAATCAGACGACCCATAATATGACGGACCAAAACTGAACTTGGTGTACTATAACCAACAGACGGATTCTTTCCATTAAATTGAATAACGGAAACGAAAGAGTGCCTCCCTGGTTCCGGAGATACGCCACTACTGTCGAATTAAAGGACAGGAATTTGGGCATGCGTTTCTGAATAATGTTCATGCAATGACATAAAGCAAGCCTAAAAAACATTATTCCGCGGAAGTTAAACTGATAGCTAAAAGACTGCGGAACCCAAAGACCCTGGCACTTCGAATCCGTAGGGATCAGTATATATCCCAATCTGTTTGACTGGCAACCGTCATAACAGCCACACTCGGGTCCGGCAACTGCGGCGGCACTCTCTGAGTCAACCACCGAATGTTTGCCCCAGTCTGAATCTCTTGTAACACTAGATAGACAAGAGAATGTATAAATCAAGCAATTCATGGATTGCCGGAAAGTTGCCGTCGAAGAGAAGCTCCTCCGAGAACGAAGCGACTCTGAGAGAGTTCTTAACCTACTATCCACGCGTGGATGTAGCTAGGGCTGCATCACGTCTAACCAACTCCAATCAGCCACTGAAGGGCAGAGTTATACGTGAACAAACTACTGCCCTCAAAAGAAATTACATTGAGAATAATATCCCGTAAATCTTTTCTTGAAGACGTAATGATAACGCCTCAGTAAGGCGGATTACGTATAATAAAGCGTCTAAGTTAAGTCTACTATACATAATGTCGTTCCCAACATTGAAATTGGAAAAGACATAAACGGCGAAAAAGAATATATATGCAGTCTTTAATCACACCGTCTAGACGCGTATGAACTCTCGGTATGCCCTGCTCTGCCAAAATAAACTATATGTAAAAAAGATAAAATGGCAGAAATGAGCCACGCGGACAAGAAACTAAACTATCATGCTTAGTAGCAGGCTTGTATATATATATAAATATATAGCGTCGAAAAATAAAACACATGTTGTAATGACAATAATGGACTGCGTCGGTAAGTCAGGGACAAAGTCCCTGTACCGATCGAAAAATCCGAGTCCAATGACGCTATAAGTCTCTTATCCAAGATCGCAGCAATGAAGTCCGAAAAATAATCACTGGAAGAAATGCCAGAAGATATGAAAGGCATCTTCCGATACTACTAAAGGGAAAACTCGAAATCTTTCGAATCCCTTTCGCCATCCTGTCGGACCCTATAAAGCGTTCGGTCGTCCGTAGCTTGATGCAACCGCGGACCGCACCGACCCAGCGCCGTCGGATAATTCCTGATTCGACCGAGAAACTGTCAATTGCTGGGATGCTGCGAAACAACTGTGCTAACTCGGATAGCACGTCCGTCACTGAGGCCTGAGGAGCAGCGGTCTTACGATGCATTGCCGCAGGAAGCTCCGAGATCGTTACCCCGTGCATACTTCCAATATGCGAGCGAACGGAGTGTATAGGCCTCGTGTCCCTTGGCTACCGGATGGCGCGACCTATTCGCTGTGGAATCACTGAATGCCGAAACTGATCGGATACTCGAGGTCACGTAGCCAATGTGCGGTCGTGTGCCCTGCTGTGAGGATGAGGAAGCATTAAAGACAGTCTCTCGGACTGTCAATATAACGGAGCGCCCGACCGACGGACATATGCTCCGAATGTAAAATATCTGAACCACAACATGCGGTCCCCTATGTTGTTGGCTTCCTCCGATCTGTCCTCAATCTGCCGTCACTGGGTGAGTACTAAAGTAATTAAAGTGCTCGCATCACCCAAATCTCCTTCCTAGACCGCAACGGACGAACCCGGCAGCCGAACCATTCGATGAATGTACGCTACACCGGGTGAGCTAGCGAATGTCACTCCGTAAGCGATAGACATATTCCATGAGCACTTATTGCCGCTAACTCTTCATTAACTATGACGACAGAGGCACACTTTTGAAAGACATCTCCATAATTCTTCGAACAAGAAACCAGAAATGCTTGGATAGCAAGCATAAAATAATAATATATATAGCGTCGTTCAATAATTCGAAAGTTTGTGTGACATTATTGGACTATGTCGGAACTGAGGGACGATGTCCCTGAACCGAACCAAAAATTTCTAAGTCCACCGACGCTATCGGTTTCTTATCCGGCATCGCAGCATATTTTGTTCCGAAAGGGAAAGCTTGAAATCCTCCGAATCCCTTTCGGTATCCCGTCGGACCGGATGAAACTTTCGGACGTCCGTACCCGCTTCCGCGGAGCGTCCCGACCCAGCATCGTCGGATAAAATATATGCGACAGATTCAGTTGATGCTGGGATGCTGCGATAAACTGTGCTATTAAGGAAAGCACGTCCGTTCCCGAGGCCTGTGCAGTAGCGGACTTACGATGCATTGCCGCTGGAAGCTCCGTGTACGTTGACTCCCGCACACTTCCTATGCGAACGTCCGGAGTCTGCAGGCCTCGAGTCCCCGGCTACCGACCCAGCGCTGTCGGATAATTCTCGATCCGACACCGTTTTTGTCGGCTGCTGGGATGCTGCGATAAGCTGTGCTATGTGCACAAGAATGTCCGGCGTCGAGACCAGCGGAGGCGCAGTCTATCGCTGCTTCGCCGAGGGCAGCTCCGCATCAGATGGCTCCCGCATACTTCCTATGCGAACGTCCGGAGTCCATCGGTCTCGAATCCCTGGCTGCCGGATGGTGTGACCTGGTCGCCGAAGAATCCTTGATCGGCGAAGCTGGTAATATATCGGCGGTCACGCAGCCAAGGTGCGGTCGTGTGCGCTGACGAGAAGAGGAAGCCTTAGCAGTCTCAGCGGACTGCCTATACAACAGAGCGTCCCGAGCGACGGACGTATGCTCCGCTAGCGACACATTTGTACCACAACATCTGGGGCCAGAAGTTGTTGAACGAGAGAGGGGCCTCTCTCGCTTGCCGTCCGGATGGACCGGAACGAGCTATGAACCGGACTAAAAGGCTTCCTCCGTTCTCCCACCGATCCGCCGTCACTGGGTGTGCATTAAGTTAATTTTATAGTGCTCGCATCACCCCAAAATTCCTTCTAGACCGCAACGGACGAACCCGGCTGCCGAACCATTCGGTGAATGGACGCTACACCGGGCGAGCTAGCGGACGTCAAAGGCCGTCGAACCTACTAGGGTCCTCTTAGGCAATTGGCGTATTACATGAGCACTTTTCCGCTAGCCCTTCATTAATTGTGACGACGGAGGCACACTGTTGGAAGACATCACAGATACATCACCCTAATCTTGATCGTCTGAAATAGAAATTGATAAAGTAGAGTGACCCTGCGGGGAAAGGACCGGAGTGTCCAAATCCCCAACAACATACCGTGACATACGCTTCCCATATTGTCATCGAAATCAAACGATACAGAACAGGAGTTAATGCGAGTACACTGACCACATATAGAATGATAATAAGGTCAGAGGAAGACTTCCTCTTAAAACAATTGATCAATATCCTTTCAATGTGAAAAGAAAACAAGTCCTGGTACTCGCACTAACCCCTGGCAAAATACATAATAATAATATGATCCATTAATATAGAAAAAATAATTGAAATCAAAATATTTTGAAAAAATATTTTTTCAGAACAGCCCAAGTTTCTGAAAAGTAACGTTGAGCCCCAATGGATCCCAAGCCTAAGTGTGGAAAAAAATTTTAAAAATATTTTAAACAATTTATTCAACACTTACGAACAATAATAATGTATCTAGTTATGATTAAAATAACATAAAGATATTATTATTTAGAAATCCCCCCCTCACACAGAGGGCTGTTGTAAATGTAAACAATGAGTGTAAAAACACTAAAATAAGACTCCAGGCACCCAGGCCCGAAATCAGTTACCAAAAATACACCATCTGATGCAAAACAGAGACTTCCAGGGAAGAAACTGCAGAACATCAGATGGTAGATGCAGAACACAACGCCTAACCACCCGTAGGTGAAGACGTAAACATGGGGAAAGATCAGAATTCATTCTGTTATTCAGCTAAAACTCCCAAGAAATTTTAGTAATAATAATTACATAAACTATGCCAAAAGCATGGGAGAATAGCAAGGGGGAACTTAAAGGACAGGGAGAGAGGAAAAACACTTGAAAAAACAGTGTAACTAAATAATCAGAATGACAACAAAATGGCTGCTGCCTTGAAAATAGGTAACTTAACATAATTTCATTAAAAAATTTTAAGTTACAGCCCTGATAATATTCTGTCACACATTCTTTTCCTCTCCTCCTTTTATATCCTCCTTAGAATCACCATTTCACTAATATTTATGTGTCTGGCATCATTTAAACTGAGATTTAAAAGCACAAAGATCAGTCAGATGTTAACTGATGAAGGGCCAAACTTAGAATGATAAATGGCGTCAATTTCGGAACGTCCTTGACACTGCGCATGCGCAGTAGGGGCAAAGTGTGGAGGGCCTTTCAGGACATGTTTTCTTTAGTTTTAGATGCAAATTTTGGGGATTGGGGGGCAAAATTTGTGTTTGGCCCTATATTTTAAGAGTTAGCACCAGCTCCGTCTGGGTCATTGGTACAGTATAAAAATATTTTGTTTTTGAATTTTATTCTTATCACGGACACGGCTGATCAATACATGTGGTTTTGGGCTATTGGGGGAGCTTTGGGTTAGTTATGGAGGGGGTTGTTTGTTACAAGTACAGCCAAATAAAGTCTAAAAATGTATTCCAGCAGAATTTATTTATTTATTGGTGTTTAACACTTTATCCAACGCAAATGATATCAAAATGTATTATTTTTTTTCAAAAAATTTCAACCAAACCATATCATGTGACCCCTCATTGGAACGAGCTCAATGGGATCGTTCCAAAGAGGGGTCACATATGGTTTTGTTGTATATTTTTTATACTTACCAATGGCCCAGACTTAGCTGGTGCAAACTCAATAATATCAAGGGCCAAACATAAATTTTGAACCCCCCCCCCCTCCCCCAAAAATTTGCATACAATACCGGAAATTAAAAGTCCTATCTGGCCCTCCATACTTTTAGTACTGAACATGCGCAGCACCCAGGAAGAGACAGGAATTGGCGCCAAGCATCATTCTTCCTAGTTGTGCCTACCACTGTTATAACTAAGCAGGGAGGTATGAGTGCCCACTCATGTTAGGGCCATCCCCGTTTGGGACATTGGCAAGTATACCACCGAATAAGGAGCAATATCTAAGTGATTCCTTATTACTTAGCATAAATGATTACGCTAATTGGGTGTAATGAGCCCCCAATTTTAAGGCTAGTCCAGAGTATGACACTTAAAATTAGGAAAAGCGTCCGAGCCAACCAACAGGCGACCACGTTTTGGTGTACAAGTACATTCCAATAATGAACTTCAAAATTGTAACTGTTCAATCTACAAGAATGAGAGAGTAGGATTCCCCTTTGTGTATCACTTCCGGTTGAAGACTAGATCCAGAACCTGGAATGGGATATGATTAAAAAATCCGTCACGGACCATCCCCAACTAAATCAAGCTCCATTAAAACCAACGAATGTTCGGAGAAAGAATATACCACTCCGAATAATGAAGCCAAAAATAGAGAACGTACGCATAGACGGCCTGTAGGAAACTCCATAACTGATCCAACTAGCCCAAAATTCTCATAAGCTCTATACTAACAATGAGCAAGAATTTAAGAGAATCTATTTAAGAACTACATCTGCCTAATGATAAATACATATTATGCACGCAATCAACAGAATCCTGCATGTACCCTCGCCTGAATACAACCTGTATCAATGGCCTAACTGAGCGATACAAAATATAACCAAGAAACAGAAGGAATAAAACAACGTTAATGCGATTTAACCTGAGGAATAGACTCATACGTCGTAACAAAAGCATTCAACTCGGAGCGAAACTTCTCAGAGTGGACTAATTGCCATATTTGGAGAATGTCATTCAGATAACCGACATGCCAGCCACACAGGTACCTGAAGGCTAGCAATACCAACCAAATGTATTCATGAAAGAATTCGGAATCCAAAAACAGTTACTGTTCAGGAATCATATGCTGGTATACAACTTATGAACGAACAACAACAGGAAGCAAACCAACTAAAGAGAGGAGTCGCTGTTAGATCACAACCCACCCGCCAATCGAAGAGAAATGAAAGACATGCATATAACTGAATGCATATGAGGCCTACGGGAAGAGAACTACATCCTGCCCTGTAATTGCCTCTAAACATATTGGCGGGGTGGTGGGAATTAATAAATCATACTGAACCCCCCTCCCCACCTACATTACTTGAATTGCAAGATAAGTAAAGCCAGTGCAGCAATACTATAGCTTGGAACTGTGACAAATTCCTTTTTCACTACAGGAAAAGGAAACCTCACGCTACATTGCCAAAGCTATACTGCTGCTGCTATTCTCAATAAAGAGTAATACAGCTAATAAAAGCTTATCGTTAGTCAAAACAAGCAAGACCAATTTAATCCAGCACGACACGTAATGCTTTAGTGTTAGTTATCTGGAATAGTATAAAACTGTAGGGCACCCTCACGTCTGAACCAACTCCATAATGCCACTAAGGACGGAGAGGGACGTGATTGAACATGGCACTATTGCAAGGAATATACCCGCGGATATAGCGTCGACATATCACTTGAAATCAAAACAGTACGCCATGGCCCCAAAAAATACACCATATAGACATAATATCCAAATCCTCCGAGTGGAAATATAATCCACAACAATAGATTTGATTTAAAATGAAGCGGACGATGAAAAACTGTTCCGGCACCTGGTACTAAAAAACCTAGATCAACTCCTTGCACCTCGTTATAATTATAGCAGGAAATATATTCCTGAAAAAGGAGTTAACTACAGGTAACCGAAAGAACGCTCATTATTCTCACTAGGTTAATATGGCGTCATCAGTGGGGCTAAAAGCCTCCAACAACTAACACAAAACAATACCGTTAAGGAGAGAACAACCTCTTCTATTATAATGATACCTTGTCTGATAGGATAGAGGTCTCAGCCCAGCTGAAGCAGCTAAAGGTCTTCCTATTCGTGAAGACAATTATATGGCTATTAACTGCAGCCCTAGAAGCTCACTAAAGGAGACTTACAATGCTAGCCGCTAATGAAAGGGAAAAACACTGCTCATAATTCTAGCTAGGCTACTATGGTGTCAACAATAAGACTAAAGTCTGTGACAGTTAAGAAAACAACACTGAGAAGGAAAAATGTACTCTTTCCTTTCAGCAGTTCTATTCCCAAAGGACAGCGGTTTCAGTCTGGCTAACTTAGCTTAGAAGTCTTCATCACCGTGAAGACAGATATCTCGGTGTATTTTTGGCGACTTTAGAAAGTTCACTTAACGGAGACTTATGTTAGTCGCTCAAGTTAAGGGAAAAAGGGTTGCACTTGATTCTAATAAGGCGTTAACAAAAGGACTAAAAGCCTCAGACACCTAAGAATACAACACCCAGAAGGAAACAACGTACTCTTTCCTTTTAACGGCCCTAATTCCAAAGAGAAATCAGCTGATTAGCTAGTGCAGCTAAGAAGTCTTCATCTCCGTGAAGACAGATATCTCAGCGTAACTTGCGAACTTGAAAGCTCACCAAATGGAGACTTATGACGTTCGTCGCTCAAGGTAAGGAATAAAGGACCGCTCTTCTAACAACTGTAATTCCAAATAGACCGTAGTCTCAGCTTAGCTACTGCAGCTTAGTAGTCTTCATCTCTGTGACGACAGATATCTGTGTCACCTGCGGCCTTGGAAAGCTCACTAAAAGAAGACTTACGACATTAGGCACAATATATAAGAAAAGACCGTTGTAAAATATATAAGGCCACTATGACATTAGCTGCTAATGTTATAGAAACAGACCGCTCTTAATTCACATAAGACTACAAAGGCGACAACAATAGGACTAAATGCCTGTGATGCCTGGGAATACCAGACTGAGAAGGAAAGAACGTAATCTTTCCTTCTAACGGCCTTATTCCAAAAAGATAGTGGTCTTAACATAGCTAACGTAGCCTAAAGTCATATATCGGTGAAGACAGATATGTGTGTGTTACCCGGCTGCCTTGGACAGCTCACTAAACGGAGACTTACGATGTTAGCCGCTAATGTATAAGAAAAGACCGCTCTAACAGTACATAAGGCTACTATGGCGTCAACAATAGAACTAAATGCCTCTGACGCCTAGGAAAACAACACCGAGAAGGAAAAGACATACTTTTTCCTTATAACGGCTCTATTCCAAACAAGACAGCTGTCTCAGCCTAACTATGAGCTATCGATCTTCTATTCGTAAAGAATAGATCATTGCCTTTCTTATACTATTACTAGGTCAAGGTAGGCACCTGAGCAAAAAGATCCGGAGAGGAAAGATCTTCGTCTTTCCTTCTCCCGGTACCCTAAGCTGTTTTTTGCCTAGCAAATGCAGACTTTTGTTCAGATGGAACAAGATTCGAAAGAACTTATGAATAAAATTCATAGTCTTAATGTGCTGTTCCGTGAGGGATGGAGAATCATCCTCCGTAGCCCTCTCACCATCTGAATGTTCCATCTGAAAAACATGGTCAACACCATCCGAATGTACAGATGACTGGACCAACCCAGAACTGTCCAACAACTCCCTACCGGAGACTGTTGACAGCTGAACCTGTGACTACTGGGATGCTGCAATAAGCTGCGCAATCTGCGACAGCAGGTCCGTGAACGAGGCTTGGGGAGCAGCGGATATCTGCTTCTTCACCATATGCTGCTCACAGGACGGAGATGTGACCCCAGATCTTTCGACTCATGTCCAGTATGAATATGCCTCGAACCACTAGCTGCAGGTTAATGACTTTGGTGGTGAAGACTGGGAACACCTCCGTGGAACAGCATGAACATGTGAAGTCAGACAGCTAGTCTGCGGTCTAACGTGCTTCGTTGATGAAGCAGAGGAAGAAGCCATAGCTGCAATCAGCCTAGGATGCAGTGTGGAAGGAGCGTCCCAGACTGCAAGCATGAATGGACGCTCCAACTCACTAAAGTTTCTCGAAGGGGAAACAGTCGACCCCGACTGCTGACGGAACGGAGAGGATTCTCCAACTCGTGATCTGACACCAGATCTTGCCGAGTGTTCCGTTTAGAAACTTGTAGGCTTCTACCCCTTAGTGTGCTTTTCCATGGAAGAAGAGGAAGCTGTAACAACAACTGACCCCAGCTGAAGAGTGGAAGGGGGCCCTGACTCGGACATTTTGGATGGGTGCTCAGACTAATTGAAGTTTCTCATGACAGAAAACAGTTGACCCCGACTGCTAACGGGACGGAGAATGCTCTCCAACTCGTGATCTGACTCAAGATCTCGCCGAGTAACCCGTTGAGAAACTTGTAGGCTAATCCCCTTTGCATGCTCTTCCATGTAAGAAGAAGCCATAACCGCTGCCGACCCCGAGTGCAGTGTGGAAGGAACATCCCAACACGCACATTTGGGATGAGTGCTCCTACTCATTGAAGTTGCTCATGACAGAAAACAGTCGACCCCGACTGCTAACGGGACGGAGAGGGTTCTCTAACTCGCGATTTGATCCCAGATCTCGCCGAGCATCCCGTAAAGAAACTTTCAGGCTTCTACTCCTTTTTCCATCGTCGCTGGGTGAGCTTTAGTTTATGATGTGCTCGCTCTACTCACGTCAATACTACTCAACTGTACCCGCCGTCCCAGCTCCCATATAAGGACAACTGCTTCACCGGTTGAGCTAGCTGCATGCAGAGGATTAAGCGAGCTAACTAGAGACCTCAATCCCCTGCTAAAATTCATGAGCACCTTGGCAGCTAGCTCTGTATACTCATCAGAATCTGAGGATTCCTGGAGTTACACTAAGTACCAAATTATTATAATAGATACAATAATAATGAAGCCAAAATCATAAGTCCGCTGCACTCCCAATAATAATACAGAATAAACATCGCAAGGATATATAACATAGACAATCACAAACATTTTCGAAACAAATTGAAAAAAAAAAAATATCTAAATATTTTGAATGAAGCCTAAGTACC
This sequence comes from Pictodentalium vernedei, assembly GCA_031216915.1. NCBI lineage: Eukaryota > Metazoa > Mollusca > Scaphopoda > Dentaliida > Dentaliidae > Pictodentalium > Pictodentalium vernedei. Next base: position 198,084,341 of record CM062290.1, read on the forward strand.
CCAAGGGAACCTCATGAGCCCAAGGGCATCCCAATAGAGCCTAAGTGTGGACAAGTACTACTTATTAAAGTTAAACTACAGGAATAAGATATAATATGTATCCTAATAGAAAAAATAATAATTGTTTTTAATTAAACACTGAATTAATACGTATCCAAAACGTTATTGAACAGACGTCAAGAGGAAAAACCGGAAACTAACCAACAACAGGCACAAAAGAGGCCTAAAGTCAGTAACTGATCAACAACCACCTGATGCAAAGCTAGATCTTCATAGAAAGAAAAAACAATGCATCTGGTAGAAGATGCAAGAATACAAAATGTCCTGAACAGTAACAAACAGGACGTAAACACAGGAGATAAACAGAATGCCCATTATGTAAAACAAGTTAAACTCCCAAGAATTTTTATAAAAAATTCTCAATAAAAAAGCCGAAAGAACTTGGGAGTATAACAGGAGGGTTCAGGAGAGGGAAGGGAAGTAATACTAACAAAGCAACAGTGGAGTCATATTATAATGACGATGTTCAGAAGCATATCTCGAAAATGGGAAACATGAATAATTTTACATAAAAATTATAAAGTTACAGCCCTGAACATCCAAAACCACCATTATTCACTTCCAACATCCTGCTACACTGTTGATTCCATGAAAACCATCATTGATTTGTGTCTGGCATCTTCAATGAAAGTGTCAATGACACTGTAGCTTAACCTGACTGTGTGTTGTGTTTGATGAAAAAGATAATGTTCAATGTATATTTATTTATTTATTTATTTATTTATTTATTTATTTATTGATGTTTAAGGTCATATACTTATGCACAATGGCTAATCATGACCGTTAATGTTCAATGTTTAAGAAAGGATTCTGAAATATGACAAGAATTGTGATAATTGGGAATATGTTAATTTCTGTTCCCTGTATGCTGTTTTGAATAAAAATAATTTGAGGTGTGGACTGTACTAAAGAATTGAGGGGTGGGTTAATGTGACTCTCACAGTTAATGTATGTGGCCCTCACAGTTAATGTATGTCAACCAAAGTTACCAAGTTACAGTGAAATTATTCCAAAACGAGTCATCCTATCAAGTTACAATGAAAACCCTTCATAAATACAGCCTGCAGACTGTGCTAAAGGTTTTTGGGATTCCGGCCAGTGTAGCGAGCACGGTTGACTGATCGCAACCAAAAGGGGATGTCCTCATCTAGACATCATAGAGTCATCCTACCAAGTTACAATGAAATCCCTCCATATTAAATATGACCTGTGGATTGTACTAAAGGTTTTTGGGTTTCAGGCATGGACAGCCATCACGGTTGACAGATCATGACCAAAAGGGGACATTCTCATCTAGATATTATCCAGAGTCATCCAACTAAGTTACCATGAAATCCCTTCATAAATATGACCTGTAGACTGTGCTAAAGGTTTTCTGGTTTTGGGCAGCCATCATGGTTAACCGATCGTTACCAAATGGAGATGTCCTCATCTAGACATTATACTGAGTCATCCTACCAAGTTACAATAAAATCCCTTCATAAATGCAACCTGTAGTCTTGGCTAAAGGTTTTGGGCTCGGGCAGTCATCACGGTTGACAGATCGTGACCAAATGGGGAAGTTCTCATCTAGAATTCATATGGAGTCATCCTACCAAGTTACAATGAAATCCCTCCATATTAAATATGATCTGTAGACTGTGTTAAAAATTTTTGGGTTTTAGGCTTGGGCAGCCATCACGGTTGACAGATCATGACCAAAAGGGGACATTCTCATCTAGATATTATAGAGTCATCCTACCCAGTTACCTTGATGAAATCCCTTCAAAAACACAACCTGTAGACTGTGCTAAAGGTTTTTGGGCTCGAGCAGCCATCACGGTTGACCGATCATGACCAAAAGGGGACGTTCTCATCTAGACATTACCTCAACCCTGCATATGAAATTTTGTGGCGATCGGACAATAACTACGGGGTGTAGCCTGTGCTAAAGGAAAATATGAACAGACTCACAGACTAACAGACTTCCGCACACGTGATGGCAATGCTTATCTTGGATTTAGTCAAGTTAAGCTAAAAATGAAAATTTATTGCAAAGATGTCAGTTCAAATGTTCATTGACTTGGGCCAAACAAAAGAATGGTGCTTGGTGCCAATTCCGGTCTCTTTTTGGATGCTATGCATGCGCAGTACTAAAAGTATGGGGTGGGGGGGGGGGGGGGGGTGGGAGGCAGATAGGACTTTTCATTTTTGGTATTGTATGCAAATTTTGGGGATTGCACCAGCTAAGTCTGGGCCATTGGTTCTAGTAAAAAAATACTTGGTTTTCAGCTTTTCAAAATATATTGCAGAAATCCATATTTTAGAGGGTAATGCACGTATAAAATGTGTCTGTATTTGTCATCCATGTCATGAGGCTCCTACAGCGTGTTGAGTCACCCAGGTTACTCAGTACTCACCACTCTTCTTAGCTAATGGACATAATATTGTGGTGGGTTACTGTAGTGGGCTGCAGTGGTAGAGCCATGGAGTATCTAGGGAGCCAAGTCCCCCCCCCCCCCCCCACCACAATCCCACTTGCCCCTCCCATCCCCAAATTTGAAAAGATTCTTTTTGATTTTCTGCCATCAGTACGAGTACAGTACCTCAGTCCTGAGATCCCCCCCCCCCAACTCTTCACCAGCATGGTCCCCCATGATTGCAAACCATGGCTCCACTTCTGATGGAAGCTGCCTTGTTCTGTCAGTGGGGACTTGTCAAGATGCAGAAATTTACAAGAATTTCAAGAAAAGCTACATTTAGCAAAAATCAACATTTCCATATTTTTTAAGGAGTCTCTAAGCTCTCTCCTTGCTTTTGAAGGATAATATGCAATTGTTGTGCTTATTTTGGTAATTATCACATCGCTTCAGAATAGACTACTCTGGTTTCTTAATGGTTCCTGCTTCAAATGACAGTGGAATAAAAGGAAAACAAATCATATTTCTTGTGATTTTGATAACTATTATTGAAGTAAGTTGTGATATACAAATCACTTTTATTGGTAACTCACTCACTCCAATGTTTTTACAATATCTCTCCTAATTTCGACTGTAGAGGTTCGTTTTTGACTTTGAATTTGCCCAACATACAAACTGGGCAAATGAGAGGTGCCAAGGCAAAGATATCACAAACTTCACTTCGCTCTCTTCGCTGATCCCTGCACTGATTTCATCTCAGTCAAGACAGGCGATTTTGATGTTTTTGAAGGGAGACGTATGCATAATGGGATTTGAAAGCTTGGAATATTGCATCTTGGGATTTGTTGTGTACACATAATACACATGGCGAAACAAGTGTTGATTATAACAACTGCGTATTGGGAATGCAGCATTAACTTCGCACTTGTTAGTTTATACCTGACAGACTGGCAGTACTGCACGATTCCTTAAAGTAAGTTCAAATAGTATACAAACAATTCGCAATAAGTTTAAAATACTTTCAATAGTTCCCTGCATTCCCTTCCCCCATTTAAAACGACATGTTCTATTTTAATTGAACCATTTTATTGTTGACAAAAAACAGAACTGCCAATGCGCAGTGTTATCTCTTAGCATGTGACACTTTCAGAGAGCGTGCCAGAGGTCGGCTAATAAAGACAATTTACCTGTCATTTTTCCCATGTGAACTTTGAGGCTTCAAAACTCAATAAATTTTATGTTTACCTCCAATCTAATTGACTACGCACTGTACACAGATGATTTTGGATCAAAGATAATTTATATTTCTTTTACACCATATATTGTCAGGTAACTTTCAATACCTATTTGGTCGAATATTCGTGAGCCTGTGCCCGGTTCATTAAATTTAATTAACGATTCTTGAATCGCATGTGTGGATTCTTACGTCAGACTTTTTAATTTTTCATATTCCTTCTGGTGGTGGTTCTGTAGATATCTTTTAAGATATAAGAAATTTGCTAATGCTATTTTGGGGAGATTTGTTGTCAATCCTCTCTAAGTAAGCATAAATGGCACAGTGTTTACCTTTGCCTGACATTTTAGCCTTTGGCGTGCAGAATGCATGTGATTGAGAGGTCATAAACTTACCTATTCTGGGAAATTTGTTATCAGGAGTTGTCAGTTTTTCCCTAATAATAAATCAACTTCAACTTCGATAATTTGATCCAATACCGTTTCTTACGATATACCGGTACTTTTAAAACAATACCGGTATTCATCCGGTATCATTCTCAATACCGGTATATCGTGCAGTCCTAATAACGACTGCATTGAACAAGGGGCCAGACATCAATGAGATACACTTGCACACCAAATATTATGTCCTTCCACAGAGTATTTTAAAAGCCATCTTGTTGGTCACTGACTGCCCAACCGACACTACCACATACAGAGCTGGATGTCGCAGCAAAAAATTAACCCCACTGGGTCATCTGGGGGAAATGATCTTTCATACAATCACTCAAAATCCTACAAAACTCACATTAACCTCTACATAATGAATCTGCCGCATCCGCATGCAAAATAATCAAACTAGGCATTGGAAAAATTTTTTTTCCCAATATTTCCACAAAAGCAGATCATGTGACCCCCTTCATTGGAACACGCTTGAGGATTTTTAAAGAATTTCCTCATAGTGTACCAAGTTAAACTTTTAGGTCTCTAAAAATGAATGCACTGATTTAAAAATAATTCACCATCACATGTAAAGCTTCAAACTGGAAAATTGCATGGAAAAAATTACATAAAAGAGAGAAAAGATCTTCAGTTACCTTTCGATTTATTCTGAGGAACAGTGATATGTTCACAAGTTGAAAATCCAACTTCATTCAGCAAGTATTCTGTGAACTGTTCAGGTTTCAGACGTATGTTTTGAAAATTATAAAATATAGTTTCCTGAAAAATATTAGATCAGTTTATAAGATATACGTGTAAGTGATCAACTATTGTCATTAAACAGTTAACATTCAAATTATAGCATCATAGTACAGTAGTTTAATGCCCTTCATGTTTTTCTTTGAAATTACATGTAACTTCACATAATTTTACTTTATTTATGACCACCAGATCAAAATAGTCTCGCTGCATGAACTTTTATCATGCCACCAGTTTAATTTGACCAATCAACATGCTCCATTCAATGGGAAACTGGCTATGGGATTGAGTCCATATACTGCCAGTGACCGTGTATGAGTCCATACGCCCACTCTGCTGGGCGCCATTTCGTTTCTGAATATTTTTATACTGTAACCAATGACCCAGACTTAGCTGGTGCTATCTCTTAAATATTCAGGGCCAAACACAAATTTTGCCCCCCAGATCCCCAAAATTTACATCCAAATAAAAAAAACTGATGTCCTATATGGTCCTCCATACTTTTGCCTACTGCGCATGCGCAGTGTCAAGGAAGTATCGAAATTGGCGCCAAGCCTCATTCCTTGTTTGGCCCTTCTGTCAGTAACATCTCACTGACTTCTGTGCTTATAAATCTCAGTTAAAATGATGTCAGACACAATATCATGATGGAAATGGTGGATCCAAGGATGCAATAAGAGGATGAGAGGAAGAAACAGTGGTTGGATGTGTTCAGGGCTGTAACTTATAATTTTATTATAAAACAAGTGTTTGACCACCGAGGTGGTATTAGTCCCCTACGGTGCTTTTGTGACATAAGGTGTTTTTGTCACAGAAGACACTAGAGTATATAAGCATCTTGGATTTTGAAAAAGAAATATTGAGCGTGCATAATCCCCTCACAACCCTTTATCCATGTACCATATATGAAAGGCGTAGCTTGAACCATGTTGGAGGGAGGGGTGGTAACATAAAATAGAGAAAAAAGCTTAAAAAACACAACAAAAATGGCCGCCATTCTGCCATCTTGGATTTTGAAAAATAAATATTGACTGTGCATCATCCCCTCAGAACCATTTATCCATGTACCAAATATAAAAGGTGTACCTTGAAGCATATTAGAGGGAGAGGTGGTAACATAAAAACAGACAGACAGACGGACAGGCAGACAGATGTTAGATTTTGAAAAAAAAATATTGAGCGTGCATAATCCACTCACAACCCCTTTATCCATGTACCATATATGAAAAGTGTAGCTTGAACCATGTTGGAGGGAGCAGTGGTAACATAAAATAGAGAAAAAAGCTTAAAAAACATAACAATGAAAGTGTCAATGACACTGTAGCTCAACTTGACAAACTTGAACTTGGTAAGTTATAAATGAAATGGCAAAATTGAAGATCATTGGTACCAATGTTATTTTTTTTGCCAGTGGCAACATTTTTTGACAGAAACCGAAGATAGCTCCCATCTAGAGGCCTCCCCAAACAAGCATGCCAGGTTTCAAAGCAATCCGATCATAAATGTGCCCTGTAGGGTGTACAAAAGGGAAATATTGTGGTCTGACTAGACTAAATTCTAAGAACGTTGGCCGTGGCAACATTTTTTGACGGAAATGGAAGAAAATCGATAGCTCCCATCTAGAGGTCACCGTAAATAAGCATACCAGGTTTCAAAGCAATCTAATCATAAATGTGCCCTGTAGGGTGAGCCAAAGGAAAATATTGTGGTCTGACTAAACTAAGTTCTAAGAATGTTGGCTGCAGCAACATTTTTTGATGGAAATTGAAGAAAATTGATAGCTCCCATCTAGAGGTCACCCCAAACAAGCATGCCAGGTTTCAAAGCAATCCGATCATAAATGTACCCTGTAGGGTGTGCCAAAGGGAAATATTGAGTCTTCTGACTAAACTAAGTTCTAAGAACGTTGGCCGCGGCAACATTTTTTGACAGAAATTGAAGAAAATCGTTAGCTCCCATCTAGAGGTCTTCCCAAACAAGCATACCAGGTTTCAAAGCAATCTGATCATAAATGTGCCCTGTAGGGTGTGCCAAAGGGAAATATTGAGGTCTGACTAAACTAAGTTTTATGAACGTTGGCCGTGGCAACATTTTTTGCCGGAAATTAAAGAAAATCGATAGCTCCCATCTAGAGATCGCCCTAAATAAGCATACCAGGTTTCAAAGCAATCAAATCATAAATGTGCCCTGTAGGGTGTGCCAAAGGGAAATATTGTGGTTTGACTAAACTAAGTTCTAAGAACGTTGGCCGCGGCAACATTTTTTGACGGAAATTGAAGAAAATCGATAGCTCCCATCTAGAGGTCACCTCAAACAAGCATACCAAGTTTCAAAGTAATCTGATCATAAATGCGACCTGTGAGGTGTGCCAAAGGAAATTGTGGACGTACGTACTAACGTACTAACGTACGTACGTATGCCGACGGACGAGAAGTGATGGCAATAGCTCAGCTTGACTTTGTCAAGTTGAGCTAAAAATGGCCGCCATGCCGCCATCTTGGATTTTGAAAAAAAAATATTGAACGTGCATCATCCCCCTTCCAACCCTCTATCCATGTGCCAAATATGCAAAGTATAGCTTCAACCATGTTGGTGGGAGGGGTGGTAACATGAAAATAGAGAAAAAAAAGCTTAAAAAACACAATAAAAATGGCCGCCATGCCGCCAACTTGGATTTTGAAAAAAAAATATTGAACGTGCATCATCCCCCTCCCAACCCTCTATCCATGTGCCAAATATGCAAAGTGTAGCTTCAACCATGTTGGTGGGAGGGGTTGTAACATGAAAATAGAGAAAAAAAAGCTTAAAAAACACAACAAAAATGGCCGCCATTCCGCCATCTTGGATTTTGAAAAAAAAATGTTGAGCGTGCATCATACTCTCAGAACCATTTATCCATGTACCAAATATGAAAGGTGTAGCAGCATATTAGAGGGAGAGGTGGTAACATAAAAACAGACAGACAGACAGACAGACAGACGGACAGACAGACAGATGTTAGATTTGGAAAAAAAATATTGAGCGTGCATAATCCCCTCACAACCCCTTTATCCATGTACCATATATGAAAAGTGCAGCTTGAACCATGTTGGAGGGAGCAGTGGTAACATAAAATAGAGAAAAAGGCTTAAAAAACACAACAGAAATGGTTGCCATGGCACCATCTTGAATTTTGGAGAAAAAAATATTGAACGTGCAACATCCCATTACAACCCTCTATCCATGTGCCAGATATAAAAAAGTGTAGCTTGAACCATGTTGGAGTGAGGGGTGCTAACATAAAATAGAGAAAAAAAGCTTAAAAAACACAACAAAAATGGCCGCCATGCCGCCATCTTGGATTTTGAAAAAAAAATATTGAACGTGCATCATCCCCCTCCCAACCCTCTATCCATGTGCCAAATATGCAAAGTGTAGCTTCAACCATGTTGGTGGGAGGGGTGGTAACATGAAAATAGAGAAAAAAGCTTAAAAAACACAACAAAAATGGCCGCCATTCCGCCATCTTGGATTTTGAAAAAAAAATGTTGAGCGTGCATCATACTCTCAGAACCATTTATCCATGTACCAAATATGAAAGGCGTAGCTTAAAGCATGTTGGAGGGGGAGGTGGTAACATAACATAACAGACAGACAGACAGATGGACGGACAGATGGATGGACAGACAGACGGATGGAGTGCAATCCTATAGTCCCCTTATGGTTCCCGTAGGGGACTAATTATTTCATGTTCCCCAATTTCGGGGCATGGGCCTGATGTTTTCATTCTTGCTATGAAATCTCCACTGTTAAGTGTTTCCTCTCTCCCTTTCCTTGAAACCTCCCTAGTTAATCTCCCATGCTTTTGGAATATTTTGGAAAATTTTTTCTTGAAAATTTCTTTGGGAGTTTAACTTGGTTACAGAATGTTTATTCTGTTATCCCCATGGTTATGTCCTCACCCTTGGGGTGTTTAGGCGTTGTTTGGTCATGCATCTACCATCTGATGTATTGCAGTTTCTTCTGATGAAGATTCTGTTTTACATCGGATAGTTTTAAGAATCTGTTACTGACTTTGGGCCGTGTTTTTTAGTGCCTGGAGTCTTGTTTCCGGTTTTTATAGACTTTTGTTTACGTTGACAACGGTTACTTTCCTTTAGTAATTCCTTGTCATCTGTTAGGTTAGATATGTAGTCAGATACATTTATATACTCTGTAAGTGTAACATTAATTTTTTAGCTTGTTTAAAAATTTTTATCTACACTTAGGCTTTTTTGGGATCCATTTGGGCTCATCGTTCCCATTGGGAACTTGGGCTCATGTCAAAAAATTTTTGAAAATTATTTTTTTGGGAATATTTTTCGAAATTTTGTTAAGGATTGTATTATTATCATGTATCTTTGTAATATGAGGGTTAGTGCGAGTACGGCTTAATAAAATTTTATAATTATGAAAGAATTTTGTTCAAATTGTAATTCGAGGAAGTCGTCCTCAGATTCTCATGCTCATTGTGTTTGCTGTAGTCAGTGTACTCGCACTAACTCTTGTTCTGTTTGTGCCAATTGGGATGACAAACGTTGGAGACATGCTTCACAGTACATTGTTAGTGGTGAGAGATCGATGCGTGTTCTCTCACTACAAGGTCACTCAAGATTTTCAGTTTCTTTTACAGAGGAACAAGAACATGGTGATGTTTCCGTGATGTCTTCTGGAAGTGTGCTGCCATCGTCGCAAATTAATGAACAGCTAGTGACAAAAGTGCTCAATGAAATTAGACAAGTGCCTAGGTCCCAAAAGGGATTTACGGCCTTGACGCCAGCTAGCTCGACCGGCGGATATATCACCCCTCATATGGGTGGATGTGACGCCGGGTAGGTCTGTTGCGGTCCAAGAGAGGAAAAAGGGTGTTGCGAGCACTGTAATCTCGGATCACGCACACCCTGCGACGACGGAACAGAGGATGGAAAAGAGGAAGCCAGTCAGTTCGGTAGTAGGCTCGTTCAAGTGAAGCCAGTCAGTTCGGTAGTAAGCTCGTTCAAGTCATCCCAGACTGCGAGCGAGAGAGGTCCCTCTCTCTTACAACAGCATCTGGGGTCAGATGTTGTTGTTCAAAACGTTTGGCAGTCGGAGCATACGTCCACACCTCCTGTTCGGGACGCTCCGTCTTATAGACAGCCGGCGTCGGCTAGTCTATCGGCTTCCTCTTCTGCATATCAAACCGCACCTTGGCTTTGTGACCTCAGATATCCAGACTGCTTCGCCGACAAAGGATTCCATGTCGTCGTCTAGGTCACACCATCCAGTAGCCAGGTACACAAGGCCTCATCAGTTGGGACGTTCGCATAAAAGAATTATGTTGGACACACCGTCCCAGGAGCTTCCAGCGGCTAAGCAACTGAGGACCGCTGCTCCACAGGCCTCCGTGACGGACTTGCTATCACAGATAGCACAGCTCATCGCAGCATTCCAGCAACCTACAGAACATCCTACAACAGTTTCGGATCAGGAACTGTCGGATGAAGCTGGGTTGGTTCGTTCCTATGCAAGGTCAGACAGGGACGACCGAGATTCTCATCTGGTCCACTTGGATGGCGAAAGGGAAATTATGGAGCTGGATTTTTCCCTTCGGGACCAACATATTATTTATTTATTTATTGGTGTTTAAGGTCACATATTTCTGCACAATGGCTAACCATGACCGTGACAGTTTTACGGATGGAGGAAGCCGGAGTACCCGGAGAGAACCACCGAGCAACTGTCAACTCCCCAACATACCAACTCCACACAAGCAGGGTTAGCATTGGTTGAAGACAGGTGCACCATCGACGTGCAGTACACCTTAGTACACAGCGTCACCGTGCCCCCACAGGGACCAACATAAGGTGGCGATGGAATTTATCTGTCAAAACCTTCCAGACGTTGTTCCATCGGACCAGGTTGCTGTGACAAAGGATAAGAGACTGATAGCGTCATTGGATACTGACTTTTTTGGCCGGATTAAGGAAGATGTTCCTGAATATTTGGGCTGGGCGGTTTATCGGTTCGGTTCGTTTTTTTTTTTTAAAACCGAAACTGAACCGCCGCCTTAACAAAAAACCAAGACTTTCGGTTTCAACAAATTTCCCAGAATTGGTTAAGTTAATGACCACTCAATCACTTGCTATCCACACGCCAAAGGCTTAAATGTCAGGCAAAGGTAAATGCTGTGCCATTTATGCTTACTTCGAGAGGACTGACAACAAATCCCCCCCCTCCCCCCACAAATAGTGGTAGCAAATTTCTTGTATCTTAAACAATATCTACAGAACCACCACCAGATGGAATACGAAAAATTAAAAAGTCTTGCGAAAAAACCCACACATGCAATTCAAGAATCGTTAAGTAAATTTAATGAACCGGGCACAGCCCCATGCTCACTCATATTCGACCAAAGAGGTATTGCAAGTTACCTGACAATATATGGTGTAAAAGTATTATAAATTACCTTTGACCCAAAATCATCTGCGTATGGCACATAGAAAATTAGATTGGAGGTAAACATAAAATTTATTGAGTTTTAAAACCTCAAAGTTCACATGGGAAAAATGACGAGTAAATTATGTTAATTAACCGACTACTGGCATGTTCTCTGAAGTCACATGCTCAGAGATAATGCTGCGCATTCGGAGTTATGTTTTTTGTCAACAATAAAATGGTTAAATTAAAATAGAACATATCCTGCTAAATGGAATGGCAGGTAACTATTGCAAGTTTTTTTAAACTTATTGGGAATTGTTTGTATACTATTTGAACTTACTTTAAGGAATCACGCAGTACTGCAGGTGTGTCAGGTACACACGCTACCTTCCCAATACGAAGATGTTATAATCAACACGTGTTTTCCCATGACCATGTATATTTTGTAAACACAACAAATCCAAAGATGCAATGTTGCAAACTTTCTTTCAAATCCCATTATGCAACCGTCTCCCTTCAAAAACATCAATCGCCTGTCTTGACTGAGATGAAATCAATGCAGGGATCAGCAAAGAGGGCAAAGTAAAGTTGGTAATATCTTTGCCTTGGCACCGCTCATTTTGCCCAATTTCTATGTTTGGGCAAAATCAAAGTAAAAAACGAACCTCTACAGTCGAAATTAGGAGAGATATTGTGAAAGTATTGGAGTGAGTGAGTTACCAATAAAAGTGATTTGTATATCACGATTACTTCAATAATAGTTATCAAAATCACAAGAAATATGATTTGTGTTCCTCTTATTCCACTGTCATTTGAAGCAGGAACCATCAAGAAACACAGGGCATGTCTATTTTCAAGAGATGTGATAATTACCGAAATAAGCACAACAACTGCATATTATCTACCAAAACCAGGGTGAGAGCTTAGCGACTCCATAAAAAATAAGGAAATGTTGATTTTTGCTAAAATGTAGCTTTTCTTGTGAATTTCTGCATCTTGACAAGGCCCCAAATCTCACTGACAGAACAAGGCAGATCCCACCAGTGGTGGAGCCATGGTTTGAAATCCTGTGGACCATGCTGGTGAAGAGTTTGTTTTTTTTTTTGTTTTTTTTTGGGGGGGGGGGGGGGGGGGGGTCAATCTCAGGACTGAGGGTACTGTACTTGTACTGAGGGCAGGAATTTCAAATTTGGGGATTGGAGAAGCAAGAGGGATTTTGAGTGGTGGGGGAGCTGGTCTCCCTAGATACCTCATGGCTCCACCAACTACAGTAGCCCAACACAATATGTCCATTAGCTGAGAAGAGTGGTGAACACTGAGTAATCCGATTGCCTCAACACGCTATATGAGCCTCATGACTTGGATGACAAATACAGACACATTTTATGTGTACATTTCCCTCTAAAATGTGGATTTCTACAATATATTTTGAAAAACCGAAAACCGAACCGAAAACCAAGTTTTTGTACAAAACCGAAACTGAACCGAAATGCCAATTTCAAAACCGCCCAGCCCTACTGAATATCCGGTCCAGTCCAGCAATGTCTCACGGACGTTTCAATTGCTTAATACCACTATTTTTAATTTAGCCTCTAAGACAGGCAAAAACAGTTTCTTATCTCAAAGTGCTCTGCATCTGCCGTTCATCAATATTGGTAATAGATTTGCAATGGCAGGAAAAGGGCATACCGAGAGTTTCTCTGCGTTTGGACAATCAGGCTGAGGACTTAGATTTGTCCCTGCCTTCGTCTTTTTCTATTTTCCCTAGCACTATAGAGATGACGATTTCGTCCAATAGGGCGAATTTAGATGCATTATCATACGCAGATCACTTTACCAGAGCGTTAGCTCACTGTCTCGATGGTAAAGAATTAATCTGCCCTATCAGTGGCTAATTTGGAGTTGGTTAGACGTGATGCTGCCCTGGCTTCATCCACTATGGTGGATTCAAAGGTGAAAAACTCTCTTCGAGTCGCTCCGGTTTCCGGGGATTGATGATAAGCTTTCTATAAAACAGATTACCAAGAAAGCTTCAGATTCTCTGCTTTTTAAGTCGGTTCTAAAGGACCTGACGCAGCAGAAAAGAGTAAAGCAGGAGCTTCGGGTGCGAGTACGTCCAGAGGAAGCTCCTATAAAGGGTATAAAAAATCCTCTAGCTCTTACTCTAGAGACTGGCAGAGTAGCGACTCAGGTAGGGGACGTAGTTCTAGACGAGACAACCAGTCAGATGCCCCTAGGTCGACAGGACGAGGCGTTGGACAGGGAGGACTTGGTTTCTCTTCCCGTAGGCCTCGTAGGTCCAGGAGGTGATGGTCAGGACCTTTATTGCGGTCCGGTGGGCAGAAGGCTGACAAAGTTTTTGACCAATTGGTTGTCAATTACAGACGACCGTTGGGTAAAAGAGGTTGTCTCGGATGGCCTAAAGCTATCTTTCTGAGAAAAACCTCCGCTAACACGAAGTCCGCACTGGACTCAGCTTCCGTCCAATCTTCAAAAGAGAGATTCACTTCTATCAGAGGTGCAATCTCCTTTGGAGAAGAATGCATTAGAGGTCGTAGAAAACCAGGAATCCCTGGGTTTTTACAGTCACCTGTTCTTGGTACCGAAGCCAGACGGCTCATTCCATCCAGTTAGAGATCTGAGCTGGATAAACAAGCTGATCGTGGCTCCAAAGTTCTATATGGAGAATGTTCGATCAGTGAGGGCGAGCATTCGAGTGGACGATTATGCATCAAGCATAGATCTCAAGGATGCGTACTTTCATGTGATGGTACATCCGGCATTCAGAAAGTACCTTCGCTTCGCCATCCTAGGAGTCATTTATCAGTTCCGAGTGATGTGCTTCGGACTCAATCTAGCGCCCTGAACTTTCACTCAAATAATGAACTCGATAATGGCTTATTTCCCAGCTCATTCGTCTGCGGTAACGTCGGCCTACTTGGACGACATTCTTCAGAGGTACAGCAACAAAACAGTTCATCAGAATGACATTCAGAGTCTGCTTCAATTGCTCCGACGTTTTGGTTTCATTGTAAACGAAAAGAAGTCGGATCTAGCTCCGCCCAAGTCGTTCATTCACTTGGGAATGAGCTTCGAGACTCACAACAATCTAGTTCGTCTTCTGTTACCCAGAGCGAAGTTAGTCAGTTGCTATGCTCATTTTTGTCTACAGTCAGACATAGTAACAGCGAGAGAATTCATGCGACTGATGGGATTGTGCGGAGCGGCAGCAGATCTCATTCCGATGGGCCGCTTGCACACACGTCCACTCCAGATATTTTTCACTCAAATTTGGAGTGTGAAGATTCATTCGCTCGAAACAAATATCGTTTTATCAGACCAAGTAAAACTAAGGATTCAGACTTGGGCAGATATTCAGTGGTTGACTCAGGAAGTTCCACTGCAACTGCCGGATCTGGTTTTTACAATTATGACGGATGCGAGTCAAACAGGTTGGGGCGTGACATTGTGCCCAACAGACTCGAGGTGCCAGGGCCTTTGGGATCTGGTGTTCCTAAACAAGCTCATAAACATCAAAGAGATGATGTCAATTTGGCTTGCGCTACATCATTGGATGAACATAATTTAGAATTCACATGTTCAAATACTGTCGGCCATTTCGACGGTAGTAGCGTACATCCGGAACCAGGGAGGCACTCATTCGATTCCATTATTCGACCTAACGGAAAGAATTCTTCTGTTTGTTCTAGAGCATCATGTTCTTCTGTCAGTCCATCATATTCCGGGTCGTCTTAACGTTCTAGCAGACTCGCTCTCATGGACAGGTCACATGTTACCGTCAGAATGGACTCTCAACAAGCAAGTGTTCAATCAGATTTGCTACCAATGGGATTGACCAATGATAGACTACTTTGCGACACACCTCAACAATCAGTTGCAGACGTATGTATCACCATTCCCAGATCCTCGAGCGTTTGCAGTAGACGCTCTCTCAATCTCTTGGGACGGAATGATAGGATATGCATATCCTCCAACTCCGTTGATTCAACAGATCTTGCTAAAGATCAAGCAATCACACTGCAAGATACTGTTGGTAGCATCTCTATCCTCTCAGAAACCGTGGATAAATCTACTCAGGTGTCTGTTACGGGATGTTCCTCGGAAGCTTCCTCCACAGGAGGACCTTCTCTTTCAGGGGAAATCTTGCACACTGCATCACAACACGCAAAGTCTCAACCTTCACATATTTCCGTTGTGCAGTCCTTCTTGCACGGCAAGCAATCTACAGGATGAGCAGAGGACGCAATTTCTAACTGTAGGAGGGCCTCCTCTTCGCTAAATTAGGCAGCAAAGTGGAAGGTTTTTTCTCGTTGGTGTAAGAATCATTGTATTGATATTTTTGATCCTTCCATTCCAGACATTGCTAATTTTTTGGTCCACTTGTTTGACAAAATCAAACTGCAGCCAGTAACCATGAAGGATTATAGGTCTATGCTATCGGACACATATGCTCATCATGATAGCTTACAGATTGGATTTAATATTTCTTTAAGTTAGTAAAAAACTTTTCGATAAATAGACCTAGAACTCTTAGGTTAATTCCTAAATGGAATTTAGCTTGGGTTCTACTGAAGCTCATTCTATTTCTAGATGGATTCCATTAGCTGTTCGTACTGCTTATCAGAGTTTATCTTCCAATCAGCAGTCCATGCTTAAGATTTCAGAGCATGAAGTTAGAGCGCTGTCAACATCTTGGGCTTATTCTAACAGTATTGCTATTGCAGATCTTAAGAAGGCTGCTTACTGGTCACAGCCTTCTACTTTCACTAATTTTTATCTTAGAAATATAGAGTCTATTTCTGGCGACCTTAGGTGTTTAGGTCCATTATCTGCTGCTCAGAATGTCGTCCACTAAACGATTACAGCTATAGTTATGTAGGTTTTCTATTCCAGCAGTGACTCTGTCCTGCTGCCCTCTTCGTTCTGTAGTGATTTGACCCAGAGCAAGGGGAGGGGGGGGGGGGGGGGGGAGATGGTGTTCCTTTATAGTGAAAAGCAAGGGAATACCTCCTCCTGAGACAGTAATTCCGAGTCGGTGCTGGAATGGTTTTAAAGTGTAAAGCTAATGTCTATCTCATTTAAGTAATATTTTTAAAGTGTAGCTCGGTGTGAAGCATTTGTATATGTCACGTGTCATACGAGCATTAATATACAATCCCCAGACACTTTTAAATGAGTATAAAGAGTCTCATTCTCTGGACTATCTTTATTTATTGGCTTTCTTTTAAGGAATTAGTATAATGGGTTATACTGGACGTTAATAGAGATCATAGATGTTATTGTGTTCAATTATTGATTGGTGATGTGTCTTTCTTATTTTTAATAAGCAAGAAAGACATATGTAAATCCTTTCTCTCCTTTTCTCCTTGAGGGGATAATTCTTATACATTATCGAGCCTATTGGATTTTCCTTTAAGTCCTAGGCCCTCCAGCCTTTTTTCTATTCAGCTATGTCTGGGTCATTGGTTACAGTATAAAAATATGAAAAAATTTAAAGTATTTTATATATTTTTTATACTTACCAATGACCCAGACGGGGATGGCCCTCCCATGAGTTGGGAACTCATACCTCCCCGCTGATTATATAACATTTAGCAGGCACTGGGGTGGGGTTGTAAGAATGAGGCTTGGTGCAAATTTCAGTACTTCCTTGACACTGCGCATGCGCAGTAGGAAAAAGTATGGAGGACCATATAGGACATCAGTTTTTTTTATTTGGATGCAAATTTTGGGGGTCAAAATTTGTGTTTGGCCCTGAATATTTAAGAGTTAGCACCAGCTAAGTCTGGGTCATTGTTGGTAAGTATAAAAAATATATAAATTACTTTAAATTTTTTCATTTTTTCATTTTCCCACTTAAAAGTTTTTACCTATTTTTGGTCAATTAAAACACGACAGTTCAATGTGGTAACATTTTCGACACACGTAACTTGATCTCATCTTTTAATTTATTATTTAATTTGTTTGGTGGCATGATAAATACACTACAGGATGTTTATTGCCAGGTATGGCATCATGTGAGGCTCAATACGATCAATATTAGGCTCAGCCTACGGCCTCACCTAATATTAATCTCACTTTGCCTCATATGACGCCATACCTGGCAAGTAAATGTCATGTAACTTATAGTACCACACCACAAAAAAAGAATAAAGTACATTATACCCTGTTGTACAGTGTATTCCATTTACAGCACTGAGATAACAAAAACGACACACTTGGTACAAGTGGGTGGAGATTACCAAAATACTACTTAATCAAGACCACACAAAGGAAAAGAAACTAAAACAAAAATTTTTTCACAAATTTTATTTTTTGTACACCTACTGCACCAACAAAATATGCCTTGCTTTGTATTTATCTCTCTTCTTAAAAAGTTAAAAAAATTATAGTAATTTATATATTTTTTATACTTACCAATGACCCAGACATAGCTGGTGCTAACTCTTAAAATATAGGGCCAAACACAAATTTTGCCCCCCAATCCCCAAAATTTGCATCTAAAACCAAAGAAAACATGTCCTGAATGGCCCTCCACACTTCACCTCTACTGCGCATGCGCAGTGTCAAGGACGTTCCGAAATTGGCGCCATTATTCATTCTAAGTTTGGCCCTTCATCAGTTAACATCTGACTGATCTTTGTGCTTGTAAATTTCAGTTTAAATGATGCCAGACACATAAATATTAGTGAAATGGTGATTCTAAGGAGGATAGAGAAGGAGGTGAGGAAAAATGTGTGACAGAATATTATCAGGGCTGTAACTTAAAATTTTTCAATGAAATTATGTTAAGTTACCTATTTTCGAGGCAGCAGCCATTTTGTTGTCATTCTTGTTATTTAGTTACACTGATTTTTAGTGTTTTCCTCTCTCCCTTTCCTTTAAGTCCCCTCTTGCTATTCTCCCATGCTTTTGGCATAGTTTCTGTAATTATTATTACTAAAATTTCTTGGGAGTTTTAGCTGAATAACAGAATGAATTCTGTTCTTTTCCCCATGTTTACGTCTTCACCTATGGGTGGTTAGGCATTGTGTTCTGCATCTACCATCTGATGTTCTGCAGTTTCTTCCCTGGAAGTCTCTGTTTTGCATCAGATAGTGTATTTTTGGTAACTGATTTCGGGCCTGGGTTCCTGGAGTCTTATTTTAGTGTTTTTACACTCATTGTTCACATTTACAACAGCCCTCTGTGTGAGGGGGGGATTTCTTGAAAATAATATCTTGATGTTATTTTAATCATAACTAGATACATTATTATTGTTCGTAAGTGTTGAATAAATTGTCTAAAATATTTTTAAAATTTTTGTCCACACTTAGGCTTGGGATCCATTGGGGCTCAACGTTACTTTTCAGAAACTTGGGCTGTTCTGAAAAAATATTTTTTCAAAATATTTTGATTTCAGTTATTTTTTCTATGTTAATGGATCATATTATTATTATGTATTTTGATTGTCAGGGGTTGGTGCGAGTACCAGGACTTTGTTTTCTTTTCACATTGAAAGGATTTTGATCAATTGTAATAAGAGGAAGTCTTCCTGACTTTTATAATCATTCTATATGTGGTCAGAGTACTCGCATTAACTCCTGTTCTATATCGTATGATTTCGATGACAACAGGGGAAGCGCATGTCACGGTATGTTGTCAATTTCTATTTCAGACGATCAAGATTAGGGTGATGTATCTGTGATGTCTTCCAACAGTGTGCCTCCGTCGTCACAATTAATGAAGGGCTAGCGGAAAAGTGCTCATGTAAATACGCCAATTGCCTAAGAGGACCCTAGTAGGTTCGACGGCCTTTGACGTCCGCTAGCTCGCCCGGTGTAGCGTCCATTCATCGAATGGTTCGGCAGCCGGGTTCGTCCGTTGCGGTCTAGAAGGAGTTTTGGGGTGATGCGAGCACTATAAATCAACCAAATGCACACCCAGTGACAGCGGATTAGAGGGAGAACGGAGGAAGCCTTTTAGTCCGGTTCATAGCTCGTTCTGGTCCATCCGGACGGCGAGCGAGAGAGACCCCTCTCTCGTACAACAACATCTGGCCCCAGATGTTGTGGTACAAAATGTTTCGCATTCGGAGCATACGTCCGTTGCTCGGGACGCTCCGACATATAGTCAGTCCGGAGAGACTGTCAATAAGGCTTCCTCATTCTCATGGTAGCGCACACGACTGCTCTTGGCTACGTGACCTCGGATATCCAGTCAGCTTCGCCAGTCAGAGAATCATCGGCGACCAGGTCACACCATCCGGTAGCCAGGAACACGAGGCCTGCAGACTCCAGATGTTCGCATAGGAAAGTGTGCGGGAGTCAACGTACACGGAGCTTCCGGCGGCAATGCATCGTAAGACCGCTACTGCACAGGCCTCAGGGACGGACGTGCTATCCTAAATAGCACAGCTTATCGCAGCATCCCAGCATCAACTGAATCTGTCGCATATGTTTTATCCGACGATGCTGGGTCGGGACGCTGGAAATGAAAAAAAGCAATAGCTCACATCTAGAGGTCACACGGAACACAGATACCAAGTTTCAAAGTGATCCGATCATAAATGTGCCCTGAAGGCCGTGTTAAAGGGAAATATTGAGGTCTGACTAAACTAAGTTCAAAGGTCAGCGGCAACATTTTTTGACAGAAATGGAAGAAAATCGACAGCTCCCATATAGATGTCGCCCCCACACAAGCTCACCAAAGTTTGCAAGAGATCCAATCATAAATGTGCCCTGCAGGGTGTGTCAAAGGGAAATATTGATGCTTAAATGCACAAAGTTTTTACTAAGTTCATTGAAGGTCATTGCCAGTGGCAACATTTTTTGACGGAAATCGAAGAAAAGTTAAAAAATTTATAGTAATTTATATATTTTTTATACTTACCAATGACCCAGACTTAGCTGGTGCTAACTCTAACAAAACCAGGGCGAAACACAAATTTTGCCCCCCAATCCCCAAAATTTGCATCCAAAACCAAAAGAAATCATGTCCTATAGGACCTCCATACTACGCCCCCACTGCGCATGCGCAGTGTCAAGGACGTCCCGAAATTGGCGCCAATTATCATTCTTACTGGCAGTGCCTGGTCAGCGCTATGTACTCAGCGGGGAGGCAAGAGTTCCCAACTCCTGGGAGGGCCATCCCCGTCTGGGTCATTGGTAAGTATAAAAAATATATAAATTACTATAAATTTTTTAACATTTTTATACTGTACCAATGACCCAGACTTAGCTGAATAGTAAACAGGCTGGAGGGCCTAGGACATAGAGGAAAATCCAATAAGCTCAACTATATAATAAAGAGGTAACCCCTTAAGGAGAAAAGGAGTATTAGACTTTACATGTATCTTTCTTATTTAATATTAAATTAGAAAGATACAATACCCTTAATAATTGAGCACAATAAAATTCATGTTCTATATTTACATCCAGTATAACCCTTATACTAATTATTTTTAAAGTAAGCCAATAAATAAAGTAGTCCAGAGAATTGAGACTCTTTATAATCTTTTAAAAGTGTCCGAGTATTGTATATTAAAGCCCATTTGACACTTGACATATACAAATGCTTCACACCGAGCTACACTTTAAAAATAAGACATGAATGAATTTTAACATTAATATTACACTTTAAAACCATCCCGGAAGCGACTCAGAAATACTGACTTTGGAGGAGGCATTCCCTTGCTTTTCACTATAAAGCAGGTGACCTAAGGGAACACCCGCCCCCCCCCCCCTCTTCCCCTTGCCCTGGGTCAAATAGCCCAGAGCGAAGAGGGCAGCCGGACGGAGTCACTGCCGGAACAGAAAGCCTGCATAACTATAGTTGCAACTGTTTAGTGGACGACATTCTGAGCAACAGATAACGGACCTAAACAATGCAGGTCTCCAGAAATGGACTCAATATTTCTGAGATAAAAATTTGTGAATGTGGATGGCTGAGACCAATAAGCAGCCTTCATTAAATCTGTAATAGCAATACTATTAGCGTAAGCCCAAGAAGTAGCAAGAGCTCTTACTTCATGAGCGGAAATCTTAAGCACAGATTGCTGAGAAGAAGATAAACTCTCATAAGCAGTACGGATAGTTAATTGAATCCATCTAGCAATAGAATGGACCGAAATGTCCCTTCTATTAGGCACCAAAGACAGAAAGAAACGTTTCCGTCCCTTTCTGATAAACTGAGATCTCTGTTTATAGATACGTAACGCTCTAACAGGACAGAGTAAAGGCCTACGCCCGTCTGAAGACGGAAGAGCCTTAATAACAATAGGTTCCGGATATTTATTAGGAGCCTGATTCTTAGCTAAAAAACCCACATTAGTAGTGAAGGTGATAGTGTTCCCGACACTACGATAGTGAGAATCATCCACCGACAGTGCATGAAGCTCACTGACTCTTCTAGCAGAAGAGAAAGCTAAGAGAAAAGCTGTCTTATAAGATAAGAATTTGAAATCTACTGTCCCAAGAGGTTCAAATGGCTTTTCCTTCAATTTAAGAAGAACCCAAGCTAAATTCCATTTAGGAATTAATCTAAGAGTTCTGGGTCTATTTATCGAGAAGTTTCTAACCAACTTAGATAAAGAGACATTAGATCCAATTTGTAAACTATCATGATGTGCATAGGTATCAGATAACATAGACCTATAACCCTTAATAGTAACAGGCTGCAGTTTGATTTCGTCAAACAAGTATACTAGAAAGTTTGCAATGTCTGGTATAGAGGGATCAAAAATATCTACAGAATGATCCCTACACCAACGACGAAAAACCTTCCACTTAGCCGCATAGTTTAGCGAAGACGAGGTCCTCCTACAGTTAGAAATCGCGTCCACTGCTCGTCCTGTAAAGTGCTTGCCATGCAAGAAGGACCGCACAACGGAAAAACGTGAAGGTTGAGACCTTGCGGGTTGTGATGGAGTTGGCGCGATTTCCCCTGCGAAAGAAGATCCTCCCATGGAGGAAGCTTTCATGGTAGGTCCCACAACAGACACCTGAGTAGATTTATCCACGGTCTCTGTGGCAACAGAGATGCTACCAACAAAATCTTGCACTGAGATTATTTTATCTTTAGCAATACTTGTTGAATTAACGGCGCTGGAGGATACGCATATCCTATCATTCCGTCCCAAGGGATCGACAGAGCGTCTACTGCAAATGCTCTTGGATCCGGACACGGAGACACATACGTCTGCAACTGATTGTTGAGATGTGTCGCAAATAAGTCTATCATTGGCCGTTCCCATTGGTAGCAAATCTGATTGAATACTTGTTTGTTGAGAGTCCACTCCGACGGCAACAAGCGACCCTTTCGTGAAAGGGAGTCTGCTAGCACATTCAGACGACCCGGTATGTGACGGACCGAAAGAAGAACCTGATGTTCTAGCGCAAACAGAAGGATTCTTTCCGTTAGATTGAAAACGGAACTGAATGAGTGCCTCCCTGATTCCGTATATACGCCACTACTGTCGTATTGTCGGATAGGATTTGGACATGAGCATTGCGAATAATGTCTATCCAATGACGTAACGCAAGCCAAATTGACATCATTTCCTTGATGTTTATGTGCTTGCACAGGAATTGCGGATCCCAAAGACCCTGGCATCTCGAATCCGTTGGGATCAATGATGCACCCCAACCTGTTTGACTGGCATCCGTCATGATGGTAAAACTCGGATCCGGCAACTGCAGCGGAACTCCCTGAGTTAACCATTGAATGTTTGCCCAAGTCTGAATCTCTTGTTTCACTTGATCTGACAAGAGAACGTCTACGTCGAGCGAATGAATTTTCACACTCCAATTCTGAGTCAAGAAAATTTGGAGAGGATGCGTGCGTAACCGCCCCATCGGAATGAGATCCACAGCGGCTCCGCACAGACCTATCAGTCTCATAATTTTTCTCGCTGTGACTTTGTCTGCGTGCAGACAATAGCGAGCGTAACAACTGACTAATTTCGCTCTGGTTAATGGCAGACGAACGAGATTGTTGTGCGTCTCGAAGCTCATTCCCAGATGAGTGAATGACTTGGACGGCACCAGATCCGACTTCTCCTCGTTTACTATAAAACCGAGACGTCGGAGCAATAGAAGTAGATTCTGAACATCGTTCTGAAGCGTTAACTCGTTGCCGTACCTCTGAAGAATGTCGTCCAGGTAGGCCGACGTTACCGCAGACGAATGAGCTCGGAATTAGATCATTACCGAGTTCATTACCCGAGTGAAAGCCCAGGGTGCTAGATTCAATCCGAAGCACATCGCCCGGAATTGATACACCACTCCTAGGACTGCGAAGCGTAGATACTTTCTGAATGTCGGATGTACCATGACGTGAAAGTACGCATCTTTGAGATCTATGCTTGTTGCATAATCGTTCACCCGAATACTCGCTCTGACCGACCGAATCGTCTCCATATAAAATTTCGGAGCGACGATCAGCTTGTTTATCCAGCTCAAATCTATGACTGGACGGAACGAGCCGTCTGGTTTCGGAACCAGAAACAGATGGCTGTAGAATCTGAGAGTAGACAAAAGCGAGCATAACAACTGACTAATTTCGTTCTAGATAACAGCAGACGAACCAGATTGTTGTGAGACATTATAGGTGATCTTCATTATTCGAGTGACAGCCCAGGGCGCTATCTTCAGGCCGAAGCCCATCACTCGGAACTGAAATACTATCCCTTGGACAACGAACCGTAGGTACTTTCTGAATGCCGGATATACCAGGACATGAAAGAACGGATCCTTAGATCTATGCTTGTAGCATAGTCGATCACTCGAACGCTCGCTTTTACTGTCTAAATGATAACAATAAATAAACTTTAGAGCTATGATAAACTTGTTATCCAGCTCCAGTCTATTATCTGTCGGAACGAGCTCTATGGCTTCGGTACGAGTAACAGGTGACTATAGAATCCTAGAGAATCTTGATTCTCGATGACCTCAATTACTTTCATTGTCAAGAGAACCTTTGCCTCTGATAGGAGAGACTCTTATGCAAGGATTTGACGGAAGCATTGTCCATCACAGACATTAAGTTAGTTGTGGTTCTCTCGGAAAGATATCCGTAGGCCGTCGGAGACCACACTTCTCGCCTACTGCTCTTCCGTAATAGTTATCCAGTTTGATGCGAATGTTGATAACCATCCGTCAACTGCTAAGCAATAGAGGTCCTCACCCTCACCTGTAGTACCTGCCTACGAGGCCTACGGAAGGAGAAACTACGTCTTCTTCGCGAAGAGCCTCGAGCCAATGGCTTAGGGGCATCTGACCGGTAGCCTCGATCAGACCTAATCCCCTTATCCGAGTCGCTGTATCACGATCCCTACAGTAATTATAGGAGGGTAACCTATACCCTCGCGAAGAGTCCTTTTTAGATGACTTTCTGTCTAGGACCTCCCCCTTACTCTGTTCTGCTATTGCGGGTCGATTAGACGCCGACTTAAGGAGCACAGTATTGATGCTTTCTTTGTAGTTTGGTCATAAACCAATGAAAGCTTATCATCAAAAACTTAGTGTCCGAAAACCGGAGCGACCTGAAGAGAGTTTTTCACCTTGTCATCTATTAAGGATGACGACGCAAGGGCTCCATCTTGTCTGATTAACTCCAAATTAGCAACTTTTAAGACAGAGTTATACGGGATAAATATAATAGCCCTGGAAAGGACTCTAAACGAGGTACAAACATCCTCGTAGAGACGTTGCGTCACAGTTCTTAAAGGTGATCTGCTTAAGACAGTGAGTCTAAATTTGCTCTGAATGAAGAAATTCCATCTCAATTATTGTGTCCGGGCGAATAGTGAATGACAAAGGTAAGGCCATAACTAGGTCCTTAGCCTGCGCATTCAAATGCAGAGGAACTCTCAACACATCTTCCCCGTTTTTCCGTTAATCGGTAAAATTACGGAAGATGATGACAAGAAATCGCCTTACTTCTTTCCACTGGAAAGTTGAATATGGCGTCGTCTAAAGGCCAAAGGCCTGCGACACTTGTCTATACTTAACCGAAAAAGACATTTCCTCCTCCTTTTCCGGATGAAGTCAGCGTCCAACAACGCTAGCGGTTTCTTGCAAGTAGTCGCAGCATTCCGATTCGCTGGAACACATTCAGGGTAGTGTTGATGGATTAAATCCATCGCAACCATGTGTTGTTCCGAAAAGGAAGGGTAATCCCCCTCTATATCCCTTTCATCATTCGTATGAATCAGTTGAAAATCACGGTCAGCGGCATCTAAACGCGCAGATGACTGGACCAACCCAGCACCATCCGACAGCTCAGGTTCTGAGACTGCCGTCGGCTGCTTCTGCACTTGCTGGGATGCTGCGATGAGCTGCACAATCTGTGACAGCAAATCCATAACGGAGGCCTGAGGAGCAGCGGTCTTGTATTCTGGCCGCCGACTGCTCCCGGAACAATGTGTCCGAGACAGCCCTTTTCTCCGGACGTCCCGATATATGAGGCCTTCAGACCTTGCCGAGCTTCCTGCTGAACTTGCCGGCTTCTTCTTCTCCGTCGTCGCAGGGTGAGCCTGTTATTATTTTATAGTGCTCGCTCTACCCTTTCTACTCTCCTCGACCGCAACGGACACACCCGGCATCACAGTACCCTCGGACGGTGTAACCGCTTCACCGGTCGAGCTAGCTGGCGACAGGGAGCTGAAACCATGCTGTGGTTTATTGCCGTCTAATATTCATGAGCACTTTAGCCGTTAGCTCTGATTTGCCTATCTAAATGGGATGACGGAAGCCCACTCTCTGATGGCGCCACGTAAACATCACCATGTTCTTGTTCCTCTGTAAATAGAAACTAAACAAGGAGCCCCAAGGGGCCTGAGGGCGCTCACCTGACATGGTAGCCTAAATATCAACCCAGAGAATTGATTTCAACAAGTTGCATCTGCTCCTCCTAAGAAAAGCTTATACCAAATATCCAAAGATTCTGACCAGTGGATCTAAAAAAAAAAAGAAGATTTATAAAGAATATTCCTCATATTGAACTAAGTTATAATTCGGACTCCCACAGGGAGCCCATATATGAACCCAGGGACTTGGCTTTAACAAACTTGAATCTCATCCCCCTAAGGATGCTGCACACCAAATATCAAAACATTCCGACTGCTGAATCTGAAGAAGATTTTTAAAGAAAATTCCTCATTTTGAACTAAGTTATAATTTGGGCTACCACAGTGAGCCCAAATATGAACCCAGGGACTTGGCTTGAACAAATTGGAATCTCCACCCCCCCCCCCCCCCCCACACACCCCACCCTCCACCCCTAAGCATGGTGCATACCCAATATCAAAAGATTCTGCCTGCTGGATCTTGAGAAGAAGATTTTCAAAGAAATTTGCCTGAAATGCACTAAGTTCGATTTTGGGCTTCTATAGTGAGCCCAAATATGAATCCAGGGGGCCAATTTGAACAAACTTGAATCAGATCCACCCCTCAATGTTGCATACCAAATATCAAAAGATTCTGCCTGCTGGATCTGGAGAAGAAGATTTTTTAAGAAATTTGCCTGAAATGCACTAAGTTCGAATTCGACCTTCTATACTGAGCCCAAATATAAACCCAGGGGGCCGATTTGAACAAACTTGAATCAGATCCACCCCACAATGTTGCATACCAAATATCAAAAGATTCTGCCTGCTGGATCTGGAGAAGAAGATTTTTGAAGAAATTTGCCTGAAATGCACTAAGTTCGAATTCGAGCATCTATAGTGAGCTCAAATATGAATTTAGGGAGCCGATTTGAACAAAATTGACTCAGATCCACCCCACAATGTTGCATACCAAATATCAAAAGATTCTGCCTGCTGGATCTGGAGAAGAAGATTTTTAAAGAAATTTGCCTGAAATGCACTAAGTTCGAATTCGAGCTTCTATACTGAGCCCAAATAAAAACCCAGGGGGTCGATTGGAACAAACTTGAGTCAGATCCACCCCCACAATGTTGCATACCAAATATCGAAAGATTCTGCCTGCTCGATCTGGAGAAGAAGATTTTTAAGAAATTTGCCTGAAATGCACTAAGTTCGAATTCGAGCTTCTATACTGAGCCCAAATATAAACCCAGGGGGCCGATTTGAACAAACTTGAATCAGATCCACCCCACAATGTTGCATGCCAAATATCAAAAGATTCTGCCTTCTGGATCTGGAGAAGAAGATTTTTGAAGAAATTTGCCTGAAATGCACTAAGTTTGAATTTGGGCTTCTATAGTGAGCCCAAATATGAATCTAGGGAGCCGACTTGAACAAACTTGAATCAGATCCACCCCACAATGTTGCATACCAAATATCAAAAGATTCTGCCTGCTGGATCTGGAGAAGAAGATTTTTAAAGAAATTTGCCTGAAATGCACTAAGTTCGAATTCGAGCTTCTATAGTGAGCCCAAATATGAATTTAGGGAGCCGATTTGAACAAACTTGAATCAGATCCACCCCACAATGTTGCATACCAAATATCAAAAGATTCTGCCTGCTGGATCTGGAGAAGAAGATTTTTTAAGAAATTTGCCTGAAATGCACTAAGTTCGAAATCGGGCACCTATACTGAGCCCAAATATGAACCCAGGGGGCCGATTTAAACAAACCTGAATCAGATCCACCCCACAATGTTGCATACCAAATATCAAAAGATTCTGCCTGCTGGATCTGGAGAAGAAGATTTTTAAAGAAATTTGCCTGAAATGCACTAAGTTCGAATTCGAGCTTCTATACTGAGCCCAAATAAAAACCCAGGGGGCCGATTTGAACAAACTTGAGTCAGATCCACCCCCACAATGTTGCATACCAAATATCAAAAGATTCTGCCTGCTCGATCTGGAGAAGAAGATTTTTAAGAAATTTGCTTGAAATGCACTAAGTTCGAATTCGAGCTTCTATACTGAGCCCAAATGTAAACCCAGGGGGCAAATTTGAACAAACTTGAATCAGATCCACCCCACAATGTTGCATGCCAAATATCAAAAGATTCTGCCTGCTGGATCTGGAGAAGAAGATTTTTGAAGAAATTTGCCTGAAATGCACTAAGTTCGAATTCGGGCTTCTATAGTGAGCCCAAATATGAATCTAGGGAGCCGACTTGAACAAACTTGAATCAGATCCACCCCACAATGTTGCATACCAAATATCAAAAGATTCTGCCTGCTTGATCTGGAGAAGATTTTTGAAGAAATTTGCCTGAAATGCACTAAGTTCGAATTCGACCTTCTATACTGAGCCCAAATATGAATTTAGGGAGTCGATTTGAACAAACTTGAATCAGATCCATCCCACAATGTTGCATAACAAATATCAAAAGATTCTGCCTGCTGGATCTGAAAAAGATTTTTGAAGAAATTTGCCTGAAATGCACCAAGTTCAAAATCGGGCACCTATACTGAGCCCAAATATGAACCCAGGGGGCTGATTTGAACAAACCTGAATCAGATCCACCCCACAATGTTGCATTCCAAATATCAAAAGATTCTGCCTGCTGGATCTGGAGAAGAAGATTTTTTAATGTTTTTCCCATTGCCTACAGTGTTAAAAAGTGCTGACTCAGCACTTTTTCAAAGTCCTGAAAAAAGTACCTTGTGATCAAACCAATAGGGATTTTTTTTAACCATTCTATTCTACTGGATAAAAGTAAGCTTTATACAAAATAAGAATTCCCTGTGCCGTGTAGTTTTGGAGATATGGCAGTTTTAAGGTTTTTCCTATTTTTAGCTCCCGAGGTTCCCACGGGGCAATGAGAAAAATTTTTTTGGCATCAATCAACTACTTATGACCCATTATCATCTCATATCAAATTTGGTTCAAATCGACCTCACAGTTCAGAAAATATAAATTTTAGGCGTGGCCAAAATTTTTGCCCCTCCCATAACGAAGGCAAATAATGCCCGACAAACTTCTCTTGAACAAACTTGATTCTACACCTCAAAAGGAAGCTGCATACCAAATATCAAGTCTCTGGTACTGCTGGTACATGAGAAGAAGATTTTCAAAGATTTTGGTGCCCCTTGGGGGTGTGGTCCCACCCAGGAGGAGGTGCAACTTCATTTGAACAAATCTGAATTGACATTAGGTAATAAACATTTACCCAACATTTGAAAAATATTGGGCTAGTGGTTTCTTTGAAGAAGTTGGTTTTGTAAAGTTTACACCGGAGGACGACGGACGGAAAGCGATTAGTAAAGCTCACCTTGAGCTTTGCTCAGGTGAGCTAAAAACTAGAGCGACTTTTTGGCGAGAGGACCAGCGGCGGCGGCCTATCACTGCGAAAGGGCCCGCAGTAGCCCCTCACAAACAACGTACCGTGACACCCGTATCCATGCGACACATGTTGATTAAGAATAAGAAGTCGACAAGCAAGGCAACCAACATGTAAATCAGAGGAAAGACTTCCTCGCCTTGCTTATTGAGCAATATGCTTTCATAATGAAGCAAACTAAGTCGATCGTACTCCCACCAACTCCACATGAAATATTATAAAAAGACACATAACAAAAAACATTCAAAATATAAAATGAAAAATAATTTACACAATAACTTTTTTCGAAAAATTGTGACAAGAGCCCAAGTTCCCAAAGGGAACAAAGTGCCCAAATGTATCCCAATAGAGTCGAAGTGTGGACAAAAATTATTTTTCTATCCCAAAATTAACTGCTACACTACCGGAATATTTAATGTATCTAACAAGAGACCTACCATATAATAAATAGGAAACTACATATATAAAAAGTGCGTTGTTAATGTAAACAACGTCAGAATGAAAACCAGAAACGAGACCCCAGGCAACACAGCCCGAAGTCAGTAACAGATTTTTGAACTATCTGATGTAAGGCAAGATCTTCATCAGAAGAAAAAACGATACATTGGATGTATCATGCATGACCAAAATGCCTAAACACCCTAAGGGTGAGGACGTAACCCTGGGGATATACAGAATAAACATTCTGTGTAACACGTTCAACTCCCAAGAAATTTTATAAAAAATTTCAATAAAACAAGCCAAAAAGCTTGGGAGTTTAACTGTGGGGGGATTAAGGGAGGGTAGGGAAGGAATACTTAACAAACAGTGGAAAAATCATTATCAACAATGATGACGTCAGGCCCATGTCCCAAAATTGGGGAACATGAACTAATTTTTATAAATATTATAAAATTACAGCCCTGAACGTTTCAAACCACCGTTTCTTCCTTCCTTCATCCACTTGTGTCCTTAGATCCACCAAATTAACCATTGATTTGTGTCTGGCATCATTATAAACTGAGATTTAAAAGCACAGAAGTCAGTTTGTTGTTATCTGACAGAGAGCCAAAGAATGATGTTAGTGCCAATTCCAGTCACTTCCTGGCATCTGCGCATGCGCAGTGAGTAAATGTATGGAGGACCAGATAGGACTTCTTATTTTTGGTTTTGTATGCAAATTTTGGGGATGGGGGGGGGGGGGGGGCGGGGCAAAATTTGTTTGGTCCTCGATATTTTGGAGTTAGCACCAGCTAAGTCTGGGCCATTGATTATTGTGTAAAAAAACGGTTTAACATCATTATGCAGTAGATCCTGATTCTGGAAACATTAGCAAATGAATGCAACAGCAATTCGTTTGAAGATATTTGTCTAAGATAAATGTAATGTAGGCAAAAGAAAAATTGGTCAATTGGCTTCTTTTAGGTGAACAACAGGCAAACAATTGTTCACTAAATTTGTACAGGCCGGTCTGAAGCAAAACTGTCAGTCAATGTCCATATGAAGATTTATGTAGTACTTAAGTAAACTCCATTTATATTTATTCAGGGTTCCTGGAGGCAAGGACTGATAAAATTCAAGGCTGTTTCCCGATATATTTCAGCATTTTTCAATCAAGGCCCTGTCTTCACTAGGACCTCATATCATCACCCCTCCTATTTCTCTACAAGTAGGGGGGGGGGGGGGGGGGGGTAATGACTGGAGGATCCTATTTAGGACTATGCCGTCACAAACTCCAGAATATAAAACTACATAGTTAGGATTACATGCTCTGTCAGCATTCTTATTTCATGAATATTCAATGATTTTCAAAGTCTCCTGATACGTTTTCCAGGATTTCAAGGCCTTGAATGACCCATAGTAAAATTCAAGGTCCTGTGGGAACCCTGTTATTGTATTTAAGGTCACTTTCAGCATCTATGACATATCATGAACACAACATACATTTAGACTTTTAAGTATTTGTATGTCTTGGCTAATTTAGTGAATATGAAATGCATAAAACAACAATTAAGATCATAGAACCAAATGTGTGATCTGCCAAACAATCTTCAGCACCCTCAAAGGCAATTGTTTGATAACAGTCTCTTAAATATGTTTGTTTAACTATTAGGGTTTAATAACACCTTCAACAGCCAGGGACACATTGTGTCAGAGAAGTCTTATCACCCCCCTCACCAAATTTTTTCAGGCAAAGAATTTACTGTTTATCAAACATTTCAATTTGCACATGTCTGATACAGAAATACTCACTGTAAGTTTTTTTCTTTTCTTATATGAATGCCAAGACTGTGGCTCAAGAATTAATTTCCCACCAGTTCTCAACTGCCGATGCATTCTTTTGAAAGCTCTCTTTAAACCTTCGTCGCCATTATTTAAGTGAACCCATTTCGTTAGACTGAGGCCTAGTATCAAATCAAATTCTTCTTTCTGCATTTCCAACAGTTCATCTCTTTCTAAAACATAATTTGCCTGCAATATAAAAATGAAAGTGTCAATGATACTGTAGCTCAACTTGTCAAGACATGTACATGTATAGAATGTGACACAGCAATGACAAACATCTAGGCAATGACCTGATAACAAATGTACATATAAAGTATTGTAACGGTCTGTACATAAATACTGGCCGTAGCCTGTAACAAATGTATAGGTAAAGTATTGTAAAGGTGGGTGACAGTCAGATGCTAAATAGAAAAGAAATCTTTTGAGTCCCACAGTGGGTCTGACTGAACCCCAAAATATTTGTTCTCATAGCACAGTGATAACAAAGGCACCCCAAAACACACTCATTCCTGTCCCAAGGTGAAAACAAAGGTACCCAAGAAGTTTCGTGAAGATCGGTTCATAAATACAGCCTCTAGCCCGAGCCGTATTGACATGTGCACTTACAGTGTATAAGTAGCACTGAATAAATCAAAGTTCATCCAATTTGCATAATTTCTGCACAAGAAAAAACCCGTACTATATGTGATGTATTCCATTTTACTAAACATTCATACAAAAATTTATTCAAATCAGAACTTTCAGAAGTTCTGTACAAAAGACTGATTGCACTAATTTTGGTACACAATGGTCGCTGGTGGCCATCTTGAATTTTGGATCACAACTCCAAAACACTCGTTCTTATCCCACGGTGATAACAAAGGTACCCAAGACGTTTCGTAAAGATTGGTTCATAAATACGGCCTCTAGCCTGAGCCGTATAGAAGTTGTGTACAAAAAACTGATTAGACCTAATTTCGGTACGAAATGGACACTGGCAGCCATCTTGAATTTTGGACTAGACTCAGAAACACTCGTTCTCGTCCCAAGGTGATAACAAAGGTACCCAAGAAGTTTCATGAAGATCGGTTGATAAATACAGCCTCTAGCCCGAGCCGTATTGACATGTGCACTTACTGTGTGTTAGTAGCACTGAAAAAATCAAAGTTCATCTAATTTGCATAATTTCTGCACGAGAAAAAAACTCGTAATATATGTGATGAATCCCATGGTACTAAACATTCACACAAAAAATTATTCAAGTCAGCAATTTCATATGGAAGTTCTGTGCAAAAATCTGATTGCACCTAATTTTGTACAAAATGGCTGCCATCGGCCAGCTTGAATTTTGGACCACACCCAAAAACACTCGTTCTCATCCCACGGTGATACCAAAGGTACCCAAGAAGTTTCGTAAAGATCGGTTTATAAATACGGCCTCTAGCCCGAGCCGTATTGGCATTTGCACTTACAGTGCTGAAAGTAACACTAAATACATCAAAGTTAGTCTAATTTGCATAATTTACGTACGAGAAAAAAAACCCGTATTGTATGTGATGTATCCCATTGTACTAAACATTCATACAAAAAATTATTCAAATCAGCGCTTTCATGTGAAAGTTCTGTACAAAAACAGATTTCTGCATCGTCGGTACAAAATGGCGGCTGGCGGCCAACTTGAATTTTGGATCGGACCAAAAAACACTCGTTCTCGTCCCACAGTCATAACAAAGGTACCCAAGAAGTTTCGTAAAGATCGGTTCATAAATACGGCCTCTAGCCCAAGCCGTATTGAATTGTTGACGGACAGATGGCCAGACAGACAGACAACGGACAACTGGCCATGGCATAAGCTCAAATTTGGCTTAGCCAAAGTTGAGCTAAAAATCAAAGAAAAATATTTTTTTTATTAAATACAACTGTAAACTGATTAGTTGTCTGTGAACAAGCACTTCAGTGGTAATCAGTGCATTGCAGGCCTTCAGATTACCCCAATTTCATACCATTTACAGGTGTGCCAAAATTAATGAAGGTGTGAAAACATCAAGAAAAAAATATAAATTATTTGTGCCTCTTGTACATTTGAGAATAACTTCCATCATATGACCATAGTAACACAAAGAAAGGCATGACAATAAACCAAAACAGGATGAGGCTGTTATTTCTAATTTTAATGAGCCCAAATTAGGGCAAAAGGATGTGCCCAAAATAAATGAATTTAAAGGCCTGCATTGAGGTCTGTGTAAAACAAGCAAATTCAGTGAATTCATGTCTCCCGCTGGGCAGCAGTTTCAAGGTGAATTAATGCATCCAGTGAAATATAGTTGAGTTGCAAGTGGAAGTTATTTAGAAGAGACACAACAGACAGTGCTTCAGACAGTGGTTATCAGATTTATTTTCATGGAGGTCACTGTCAAAGCAAGTAAGTGGAGTATAACTGTGAGAATCACTAAAAATTAAGACTGCATGATAAAACATATTACATTAAACTGATGTGAAAAGTAATCCATATAAGAAATTTCATTGAAATCAGTAGACTCTAAGGAAAGTTAGAGTGTGGAAACCATCAGCCAATCAAATTTAAGCAACCCAATTAAATATGCGCCAAAAATGCCCATGTTCGAACTTGGACCCACAATTGATGAAAGTGATCTACTACCCAAATTTCATCGAAATCGACTGTAAGGAAAGTTAGAGTCTGGAAACGAAAAACACGGAAGGTGTGCACTTACTGTGTATTAATAGTAGCATTGAATAAATCAAAGTTTCCCTAATTTGCATAATTTTAGCACGAGAACAAAACCCATATTATATGTGATGTACTGCATGTTATTAAGCATTCATACAAAAATTTATTCAAATCCAAACATTCGTATAGAAGTTCTGTACAAAAAACAGACAGACAGGCAGACAGACAGATTTTTGGTACAAAATTTCCCACATTCGAACTTGACCTAGGTATTGATAAAAGTAATCCATATATGAAATTTCATCGAAATCGGTTGATTTTAAGGAAAGTTAGAGTCTGGAAACTGCCAGCCAATTAAATTTCTGCAACCTAATTAAATATGCACGGAAAATGCCCACATTCGAACTTGGACCCACAATTGATGAAAGTGATCTACTACATGTACCCAAATTTCATCAAAATCCGGTCACTGTAAGGAAAGTTAGAGTCTGGAAACGAAAAACACAGAGGGACGGAAGGACACCCCGAATTTAA
The DNA here is from genome assembly GCA_031216915.1 of Pictodentalium vernedei. Taxonomy (NCBI): domain Eukaryota; kingdom Metazoa; phylum Mollusca; class Scaphopoda; order Dentaliida; family Dentaliidae; genus Pictodentalium; species Pictodentalium vernedei. The sequence continues at coordinate 198,119,381 of CM062290.1, forward strand.
TATCTCCCGTTTTTTTCAAAAAGTGGGAGACAAAAAAATATGAGCCATAATGTACATGGATGAACAGCAGGGGTTGAGATGAATACTTTTTACTTTTATTATGTGTGAATACTTCAAAATTTTATGGAAACAAATACAAATATATTTGAAGGCGGGTACTTTAAAATATACATGTATTCATGATTACATGTACATTTCTGAATACCTGAATACCTTTTGAAATTAGAAATATTTAATTGGTAGAGTTCGGAAAGCCAGTATTGGGGCTTTATTGTAAAGTGCAGGCACGACGATTTAAAGCCTTTAGGCTCAGTGAATGTACTTCATATTATCTTTGAAGTGAAATTATTAAGGTTAAAAATTTACTGAGCTACAATTTATGGGAGAGTAGCTGCAGGCACTCCCCCACAAATTGTAACAATGCAAAGACAAATGAACAAATTTTTTTTGAAAGCACAACAAATTATTTTGATAACCCACATTGCAATAAGTATGCTGGTAGACCACAAATGAAAGTGTCAATGACATTGTAGCTCAACTTGTCAAGACATGTACATGTATAGTATGTGACACAGCAATGACAAACATCTAGGTAATGACCTGATAACAAAGGTACATATAAAGTCTGTACATAAATACTGACCGTAGCCTGTAACAAATATATAGGTAAAGTATTGTAAAGGTGGGTGACAGTTGAGTCCCAGAGTGGGTCTGACTGAACCCCAAAATATTTGTTCTCATAGCACAGTGATAACAAAGGCACCCCAAAACACACTCATTCCTGTCCCAAGGTGGAAACAAAGGTACCCAAGAAGTTTCGTGAAGATCAGTTCATAAATACGAGCTGTATAGAAGTTGTGACAAAAAACTGATTGGACCTAATTTCGGTACAAAATGGCCACTGGCAGCCATCTTGAATTTTGGACCGCACTCAGAAATACTCGTTCTCGTCACAAGGTGATAACTAAGGTACCCAAGAAGTTTCGTGAAGATCGGTTGATAAATACAGCCCCTAGCCCAAGCTGTATTGACATGTGCACTTACAGTGTATAAGTAGCACTAAATAAATCAAAATTCATCTAATTTGCATAATTTCTGCACGAGAAAAAAACCCGTACTGTATATGATGTATTCCATTTTACTAAACATTCATACAAAAATTTATTCAAATCGGAGCTTTCATATGGAAGTTATGTACAAAAAACAGATTTCTGCATCACCGGTACAAAATGGCGGCTGGCAGCCATCTTGAATTTTGAACCGCATCCAAAAACACTCATTCTCGTCCCACAGTCATAACAAAGGTACCCAAGAAGTTTCGTAAAGATCAGTTCATAAATACGGCCTCTAGCCAGAGCCGTATCCAATTGTTGACGTACGGACAGACGGACAACGGGCCATGACAAAAGCTCAAATTTGGCTCCGCCAAAGTTGAGCTAAAAACAAGAACCGAACGAAATTATTGTTTTGTTTTAAACTACTGTGGTTCTCTCTTGCCCCTCCCCCCCCCCCCCCCCCCCCCATTTTTTTTTTTTTTAAAGATAAGAAAAAACAAGCAAATCGATCTGAACAAACTTGAATTTGACACCCCTAGAGATGTTACATACCAAATATGAAAGGATTCTCATTGGCGGATCTGAAGAAGAATTTTCAAGAAATTTTCTCATACTGCTTTAAGTTAAACTTTGGGCTTCAATAAAAGGCCCAAATATTAAGCCAGAGACCTGATTTGAACAACCTTCAATCTAACCCTCCCAGAGGTGTTGTACACCAAATATCAAAAGAATCTGACTGCTGGATCTGAAGGAGATGATGTTAAACGACAATTCCCCATATTGCACTAAGTAAATATTTGGGCTCTGTTGAGGAACCTAAATATTAACCCAGGAACTGGACTTGAACAAATTTGAACCTTACACCTCTAGAGATGTCACATACTAAATATGAAACGATTCTCACTAGTGGGTCTGAAAAAGACTTTTTAAGAAATTTTCTCATATTGCACTAAGTTAAAATTTAGGCTCCAATAAAGAGCCCAAATATTCATCCATGGATCCCATTTCAACAAACTTGAATCTAACCCCCCTAGAGATGCTACATACCAAATATCAAAAGAATCTGACTCGTGGATCTGAAGAAGATTTTTAAAGATTATTCCCCATATTACACCAAGTTAATATTCGGGATTCTATAGGAAGCCCAAATATTAACCCAGGGACTCAATTTGAACAAACTTCAATCAGACCCCTGTAGAGATGTTGTATACCAAGTATCAAAAGAATCTGACTGTTTCATCTGAAGAAGATTTTTAAACCTTATTCCCCATAGCGCTCCAAGTTAATTATTTGGGCTCCTCTGTTGAGCCCAAATATGAACCGTGTGGGGGGGGTGGGGGGGGGGGGGGGGGGGGCAATTTGAATACACTTGTATTTGACTGTCCTATGGATGCTGTATACCAAATATAAGATTCTGATTAGCGGTTCTGAAGAAAAATATTTTTTCAATTTGTGCAAATATGCTGACTCAGCATTTTTTCAAATGCCCCAACAGAACACCTTGACACAACCGATGGCCATTTTTTTTTAATCCATTCTACTGGTCAAAAAGATGATTCATACCAAATAACAGTTCTCTGTTCCATGTAGTTTACATGTAGAAAATATGGGCATTTGAATTTTTTTCTATTTTTAGCCCCTGGGGTACACACAGGGCAACGAAAAAAAATATTTCGGGCATCAATCAAGTACTTTGGACCCACTTATGCTACATGCCAAATATGCTTCAAATTGGGCTATCGGTTCTTGAAATAGAAATTTTGGGCGGAGCCCAAAATGGGTATGTGCCCACAGAGAGCCCAAATATTGATCTACCAACTTCTCTTGAACAAACTTTAATCTTCAACACAAAAGAGTGTTACATCCCATATATCAAGGCAATCTCTCTGGTGGTTCATGAGAAGATTTTTAAAGATTTTTAGGCTTTGGCATCATTGCCCAGAGCCCGAAGAAGGCAGCTGCTTCATTTGAACAAAATAGAAAAGGTATACCCCAGGGATGGTTTGTACAATATATGTTAGAATTTGGCTGAATGGCTGTGAAGAAGAAGCCAGGTTTGCAAAAGTTAACGGACGACGGACGCCAAGTGATGGCAATACCTCACATTGATTTGCAGTCAGGTGAGCTAAAAATGCACTGGTAGGATAAAATGGCAGTGTTCAAAAAGTGAAATTAATGATTTCAATAAATTAATACATGTAAGTAAGAAACATTGAAAGAGCATATGTACACTCTACATGTACTTATTTTTGTTACATGTACATGTAATAAAAAATTACTCAGTAATTTAGGTTGGAATGAGACTGACACCACAATATTGTTTTACAACCATTGTTCTGTTGATGTGCACATGTATGTATGATAAACAGAGATCGGATTCCATGAAACAATTTTTCCAAACTACAAAATAGGATACACTGTGATCAGAAAGTGTTATCTACATGTAATCTGTCATCTGAATACTGGAATTGCTGTACTGTAATCACAAAAGTGGACAGAAAATTTTGATCGGATCACGATTGGTTCACGATGCGGCTGAAATCATCTTTCTGATTTTCTCCTCAAATCGCGCTATTTTTATTTATTTTTCGTCAATTACATGTGGTCTTGATTTCCGAATACACACTGAGTAAGTTTGTCATGATCAGATGGTGATCTAACAGAGAAAGAAAACCACTTTTTTAATCATAGTACAATGGAACTCTATTAATTATTAATTGAATAGCCACTTTGCAAGTGAAAAATATTCAATTAACCAAAATTTGGCTGTATTCTTGTGATAAACAGGGCATTAATTGTATTATATCTTTGGATGAGAGCTAATTCCAAATAACCAATATTTGGTGAATTTGCATGGTAGAATTGATACTTTGTTTCTACATTGACAAAATTGTGGATGACTGGGAATATCGAGAGATAACTATAACTATAGCAGGTGCGATATTCCTGAAAGTCAACATGGAAAACAACCATCAAAATTAATTGAATTGAGATCTTCACACTTGTCGGTAGTATTTGCCATAGAAAGTTCTACACTTCCTAATAAACAGACATGTATGCTTATTAATTTTGTGTAATTTTTCCACTCTGTATGAAGCTTATTTGGGCCTGTATGTTTGTTAAAATTGCCCTTCTAATAGGGAGGAGTTCTTGAAATCAGTTAGATGTACATGTGTAATCTATACTGGACCGTGTTGTATTCTTTTGTGTAAAACAGTGCATTCAGTGTTATAAACATGAAGCATACAAGTCTATTAGTTTCTGGTAAAATGAGTTGGCCTTTAGATAAAATTAACTAGCATTACCTTTGATGGACTTCAACCCTGTACTACATGTATTATTTGGACCTATACCTTTATTTGATTTTGATAAATTTTCTACCCTGTACTTTTATGCACAACTGTTCTTTTTAGAATATTTAGAACATAAGAGTAACAAGCGATGGGGCTGGACCATAAAGTTTTCAAAAGAAACTGGTCAGGTGTTTGATCACAGTTTGAAGCTAATGAGGTGTCTGGCTGGTTTGTGTAGCTTACTTCAAATTTGTCAGGGTCAGTGGTGGACTCTGACTCAGAAAATGTTAATACTGTATATGGTACTGCAATGATTCTCAGAAAATACCCACAACAATTTTGTTTTTCCCAATACTGTCCAGTCCTACTCTGTTTGATACATCAGCAAGATAAATAGGCTTATGTTGGGATGAAACAGTAATGGTGATTACTTTTCAGTTCTGTGATGGGTCAATCGCGAATGTTTTGCAGGTTACGTTTTTTGGAATCATCATAACTTCCTCATAACCTCAACTTCCGTTCGCAATTTATTTCCAGGCCTATTCAAGCTCAAAATTGCATGAATCCACAAGTCTTACCTGCCAAATAATAGTGATGGCCAGGATACTTGACTGGAAATAATTCTAGTGATAGCATTTTCCCTCTATTCCTCACTGCCAAATACTAGTGATTGCTGGGATTTTTTCTCCAAAATTAATGAAGTTTGTAAATAGCCAAGAGCAAAATTCCAGTCAGTTTTTCTGTCGCTACGAGTTGTTTCTTAACCCCTACGTAATACCCTGTGCTGAGCCATATATTGGAAAAAATGGTAGAAAACAATTAAAAATGAAAAAAGACAGAAACAAAAGAGAATTTGTAATTATAAACCTGTCAGAACACAATTGAACAGTTTTGGAGTCTACTGTTTAGTTCTAAGAGTAAAGACCTAATTTTGGTGTGGCATAACCCGAAACATGGGTAATAACATAGTCTATGGCCACCTGGACAGACTGAGCAGTAATATCTGGATTGGCTAAAGTCACGTGAATTATGTAACTTTGCATGCATCACAATCATTGTCAGCAAATAATTCCACAACTTTATTGGTTGTAAAATATGTTTAAGATATGTTTACATTTCAAGAACACCAGGAAACGTAACTCTAATTGGAAACTTGGCATGTGGTTGATGCAGGTATTTTGGTAAAAACAATGGAAAAAATCTTTGACATCACATTGTCTGTCTCTTACATTTATTACAATGTGTGTTGTATTGAGAATAACACTGTGCTGTGTATCCATTCTACATGTATGTATGTAACAACTCCATACTCTGTATGGACGTACAAGTATAGCACACAGCATCAAAGTTTGCACAGATCTACAGATCAGTACAGATCTGCAGCAGCCAAAAGGTTAATATACAGAGCTGCTTATCCACCTGGAAATGTAGAATAAACATAACATAAATTTCAATACACAAAATAATAATTTATGTACCAAGCTTCAATTTTTCGAAATTTTATGGTAACTACATTTGTACTTTTCGTTTCTATGTTTTACAGTTAAAACTGTAAGTCCTGTCGTGAAATGGGCACAAATAGCATGTCGATCTGTGCGACAATCTACGCGTTATGACCATAGTAAGGCTATCAAATTCTATACATATGGCCTGTGCACAAGCAATGTTTCAGCCAATGGACCTCTGGGTAACCCGGAGGTCCATTGGCAGAAACATTGCCTGTATTTGCTATGAGTAACCAGGAGAACCTGCCATGCATTAGATGCCATTCGATATGGCAATTGCGCACGAAATTCATAAGCGCAATTAAGCTTAGACAAGTGTTTGACCGAGGTGTTATTAGTCCCCTATGGTGCTTTTGTGACATAAGGTGTTTTTGTCACAGAAGACACTAGAGTATATAAGCATCTTGGATTTTGAAAAAAAAAATATTGAGCATGCATAATCCCCTCACAACCCTTTATCCATGTACCATATATGAAAGGCGTAGCTTGAACCATGTTGGAGGGAGGGGTGGTAACATAAAATAGAGAAAAAAGCTTAAAAAACACAACAAAAATGGCCACCATTCTTCCATCTTGGATTTTGAAAAATAAATATTGACTGTGCTTCATCCCCTCAGAACCATTTATCCATGTACCAAATATGAAAGGTGTAGCTTGAAGCATGTTAGAGGGAGAGGTGGTAACATAAAAACAGACAGACAGACGGACAGGCAGACAGATGTTAGATTTTGAAAAAAAAATATTGAGCGTGCATAATCCACTCACAATCCCTTTATCCATGTACCATATATGAAAAGTGTAGCTTGAACCATGTTGGAGGGAGCAGTGGTAACATAAAATAGAGAAAAAAGCTTAAAAAACACAACAGAAATGGTTGCCATGCCACCATCTTGAGTTTTGAAAAAAGAATATTGAACGTGCAACATCCCATTACAACTCTCTATCCATGTGCCAGATATAAAAAGTGTACCTTGAATCATGTTGGAGTGAGGGGTGGTAACATAAAATAGAGAAAAAAGCTTAAAAAACACAACAAAATTGGCCGTCATGCCGCCATCTTGGATTTTGAAGAAAAAATATTGAACATGCATTATCCCCTCCCAACCCTCTATCCATGTGCCAAATATGCAAAGTGTAGCTTGAACCATTTTGGTGGGAGGGATGGTAACATGAAAATAGAGAAAAATGAAAGTGTCAATGACACTGTAGCTCAACTTGTCAAGACAAAGACATAGAAGTTGTGTACAAAAAACTGATTAGACCTAATTTCGGTACAAAATGGCCACTAGCAGCCATCTTGAATTTTAGACCGCACCCAGAAACACTCGTTCTCGTCCCAAGGTGATAACAAAGGTACCCAAGACATTTCGTGAAGATCAGTTCATAAATACAGACTCTAGTCTGAGCCGTATTGACATGTGTACTTACTGTGTATAAGTCGCACTGAAAAAATCAAAGTTCATCTAATTTGCATAATTTCTGCACGAGAAAAAAACCCGTATTATATGTGATGCATCCCATGGTACTAAACATTCACACAAAAAAATTATTCAAATCAGGGCTTTCATATGGAAGTTCTGTGCAAAAATCTGATTGCACCTAATTTTGTACAAAATGGCTGCCATCGGCCATCTTGAATTTCGGACCGGACCCCAAAACACTCGTTCTCGTCCCACGGTGATACCAAAGGTACCCAAGAAGTTTCGTAAAGATCGGTTCATAAATACGGCCTCTAGCCCGAGCCGTATTGGCATTTGCACTTACAGTGCTGAAAGTAACCCCAAAAAACATCAAAATTAGTCTAATTTGCACAATTTACGTACGAGAAAAAAACCCGTATTATATGTGATGTATCCCATGGTACTAAACATTCATACAAAAAATTATTCAAATCAGAGCTTTCATATGGAAGTTCTGTACAAAAAACAGATTTTTGCATCGTCGGTACAAAATGGCAGCCATCTTGAATTTCGGACCGCACCCAAAAACACTCGTTCTCGTCCCACTGTCATAACAAAGGTACCCAAGAAGTTTCGTAAAGATCGGTTCATAAATACGGCCTCTAGCCCGAGCCATAGCAGCTTGGCACTTACAGCTCTGAAAGTAACACTAAATAAATCAAAGTCAGTCTAATTTGCATAATTTACGCACGAGAAAAAAACCCGTATTATATGTGATGTATCCCATGGTACTAAACATTTATACAAAACTTTATTCAAATCAGAACTTTCATACAGAAGTTCTGTACAAAAAACTGATTTTTGCATCATCGGTACAAAATGGCCACTGGCAGCCATCTTGAATTTCGGACCACACCTAAAAACACTCGTTCCCGTCCCAGGGTCATAACAAAGGTACACAAGAAGTTTCGTAAAGATCGGTTCATAAATACGACCTCTAGCCCGAGCCATAGCCAATTGTTGACGTACGGACAGACAGACGGACAACGGGCCATGACAATAGCTCAAATTTGACTTCGTCAAAGTTGAGCTAAAAATGCTTAAAAAAACACAACAAAAATGGCCGCCATTCCGCCATCTTGGATTTTGAAAAAAAAAATTTGAGCGTGCATCATCCCCTCAGAACCATTTATCCATGTACCAAATATGAAAGGTGTAGCTTAAAGCATGTTAGAGGGAGAGGTGGTAACATAAAAAACAGACGGACGGACAGACGGACAGACAGATGGACGGACGGACGGAGTGCAATCCTATAGTCCCCTTACGGTTCCCGTAGGGGACTAATAAGTGCACAGTTCGTGACAGGACTTCTAGTTTTAACTGTAAATCAATATAAACATACTTGTGCATTTAAAATTCCTATTGCATCCCTAGAAATGCATTCCATATCACACCAACACATCTTTCGTGTGTGAACTTAACCGACATATCTGCTGGCTTTTCCCAAATTCAAAAATGTTGATAAACTAAAGTGGAGGTAAGGTGCTCAGTCAGTGTGAAAACCAAAATTACACTAAATTTATTAAAATCCTAAAGAGGAATACCCATTAATGTTACAGTACATGGAGTGGAGATATCACCCAAAGTATCACTTTCAAATTCTGTACATATGGACAAAAAACAAAAGCAATGTTTCAGCCAATGGACCTCTGGGTTTTACACAAAGATCCATTGGCTGGAACTTTGCTTGTGCTTATTATGCTTTGCTACAAATTTGCAATTATTGCTTGGGCAAAATCTCCACTCCGGGTGATTTAGTGATAATACATGTATACTCTCCATGTACCATACCTCCTTCTTTAGTAATAATTCCTATCAAGAGATTTTACAGATGAATCCACTAATCATCCATTCTAATATTTTTTACAGACAAATAAATCCACTTTGCACAGAACACAGGTGTTTAGAAAGCTTTCAGAACTAAAACTGGGGAAATCCCCATGAGAAGAAATATGCAGTTATTTTCCTTTCATCAATATTGACAATAGGAGCACCGATAGTTAGGGCTGTCTGATTATTCAATAAGTTAACAAACTGTCAACTGTTGCGGTAGAGAAAGATTTTTATGTTTAGGCGAAATGTCGTTTATTTTCAAAGTGGTACAAGTTGGGTTTAAATAGCACTGTACAAAGAGTTGAAGGAACAGTTAGATTTTTAACCTCTGAAATGTCTAACCATAGTTACTTGTCATATCCGATGACCTTTGTTTTCCAAACAATTGTGCAACAACATAATTTTAATAACACAGTCTTGCCATTTGATAAATCTCTGTACTCTATTGTAATAGCCAGCACTCTGTTGATCAATACTAAAGAACATCGTTCAAATGGTATACCATTGAGTAATTTGCAATTTAGGAAGTTATTGCAGTGTGTGGGTTGTATACCCAGAGCTTCATTAATAAAATTTTTAATGATTATTCCTATAATTAGTGTTTGGAATCTAAAATTATTACACCCCTGGAAATATTGCCCACCTGTGGAAAGTGACCAGTCCATAGAGACTGTTCTGTATTTGGGTGAGAACTGGGGATGTGATTTACAGTGCTGGCAATTTACCCTTGGCAATCAGCAATGCCAAGGAAAATGCCATGGTAGCAATGCACATCGTCGTCAAAAAATTGCTGAGGGCGTAATGTTGTAAAATGTCAGGACTCCCCCCCCCCCCCCCCTGCCCCTCCCCCTCAAAAAACAAAAGTATGCCGACCCTGAAAATGTTGTCGATTAAAAGTCGCTCATTTGGTTCATTGTAACCCTAAATTTCCATCCAACTGCAACTGTGAATTTGAAACTGCTTTTGGAGTTCAAGCCTTCAAACTTACGTATAGAAATAAATATATCGGACAGTATAAATGAGGAGCAAGTGGTAAATTTCCAGCTCAACATAAGAAAACCGCATTTGATAAACTGATGAACATTTCACAATGCTTCACCTTCGGTTTTGACAGGTTATGTATATTAATGAGTATCGTGATCAGTTTCGTGTATTGGTACCGAACGCCCCAAATCTTAGTCTGGTGTCTTGAAAATGTCATTGCAAGAATAATGTGTAACAGAGTTTTTTTTAAATTCCATTCAAACATCTTACATGCTAAAAAATTTATAGTAATTTATATATTTTTTATACTTACCAATGACCCAGACATAGCTGGTGCTAATTCTCAAAATCTAGGGCCAAACACAAATTTTGCCCCCCAATCCCCAAAATTTGCATCTAAAACCGAAAATAACATGTCCTAAATGGTCCTCCATACTTTTCTTCCACTGCGCATGTGCAGTGTCAAGGAGGTCTCGAAATTGGCGCCAATTATCATTCTTACAAGCAGTGCCTGGTCAGCACTATGTATTCAGCGCGGGAGGTACGAGTTCCCAACTCCTGGGAGGGCCATCCCCGTCTGGGTCATTGGTAAGTATAAATGAAAGTGTCAATGACACTGTAGCTCAACTTGACAAACTTGAACTTGATAAGTTATAAATGAAATGGCAAAATTGAAGATCATTGGTACCAATGTTATTTGGTGAAATTTCAACATAACAGCATTGTGTGTGCACAACGTCAAGACTGGCTAAAGGAAGTATGTTGATACACAAATGCAGTAAGTTCAGAGGTTATTGTAATGGCCACTTTTTTCACAGGAATGAATGCTAACCAATAGCTCTTATCTAAAGGTCTCGCCCAATGAGCACACCAAGTCAAAAAAAAAATCCTGATAAATGTGGCCTGTAGGCCATGTCAAAGAGGAATGTTGATGCACAAATGCAATAAATTCAAAGACTGTTGTGAACAGCAACAGTTTTTGATGGAAATGAAAAGAAAATCTATCTTTGTCATCCTGCATAAGCATACAAAGCTTCAAAACAACCTGATAATGAATGCACCCTCTAAGGCATGCCAAAGGAAGATGATAATGCACAAATGCATGAAGTTTCAATGTCACTGCTTGTGGCAATGTTTTTTCTCTTTTTTATGGAAATTCATAAATATACCCTGCAGAGAGTGCAAAAGGGATAAGTTGCTACACAAATGCAGTAAGTTCAAAGGCTGGTGAAAACGACAATAATTTTTTAAAGGAAATGTAAATAAATGCGACCTGTGAGGTGTGCCAAAGGAAATTGTGGATGTACGTACATACGTACGCCGATGGACGAGAAGTGATTGCAATAGCTCAGCTTGACATTGTCAAGTTGAGCTAATAACTGTGCCCTGAAGGGCGCGCCATAGGGAAATATTGAGGTCTGACTGAACCAAGTTCTAAGAATGTTGGCCGTGGCAACATTTTTTGACGAAAATTAAAGAAAATCGATAGCTCCCATCTAGAGGTCTCCCCAAACAAGCATACCAGGTTTCAAAGCAATATGATCATAAATGTGCCCTGTAGGGTGTGCCAAAGGGAAATATTGTGGTCTGACTAAACTAAGTTCTAAGAACGTTGGCCGTGGCAACATTTTTTGTTGGAAATTGATGAAAATCGATAGCTCCCATCTAGAGGTCACCCTAAACAAACATATCAGGTTTCAAAACAATCCAATCATAAATGTGCCCTGTAGGGTGTGCCAAAGGGAAATATTGTGGTCTGACTAAACTAAGATCTAAACGTTGGCCGCAGCAACATTTTCGATGGAAATTGAAGAAAATCGATAGCTCCCATCTAGAAGTCACCCCAAACAAGCATGCCAGGTTTCAAAGCAATCCGATCATGAATGTGCCCTGTAGAGTGTGCCAAAGGGAAATATTGAGGTCTTCTGACTAAACTAAGTTCTAAGAATGTTGGCTGCGGCAACATTTTTTGACGAAAATTGAAGAAAAGCGATAGCTCCCATCTAGAGGTCTCCCCAAACAAGCATACCAAGTTTCAAAGCAATCTGATAAAGTTGAGCTGATAACTGTGCCCTGAAGGGTGCGCCATAGGGAAATATTGAGGTCTGACTGAACTAAGTTCTAAGAACGTTGGCCGTGGCAACATTTTTTGATGGAAATTAAAGAAAATCGATAGCTCCCATCTAGAGGTCTCCCCAAACAAGCATACCAGGTTTCAAAGCAATATGATCATAAATGTGCCCTGTATGGTGTGCCAAAGGGAAATATTGAGGTCTGACTAAATTAAGTTCTAAGAATGTTGACCGTGGCAACATTTTTTGACGGAAATTGAAAAAAATCGATAGCTCCCATCTAGAGGTCACCCTAAACAAGCATACCAGGTTTCAAAGCAATCCAATCATAAATGTGCCCTGTAGGGTGTGCCAAAGGGAAATATTGTGGTTTGACTAAACTAAGTTCTAAGAACGTTGGCCGCGGCAACAATTTTTGACAGAAATTGAAGAAAATCGATAGCTCCCATCTAGAGGTCACCCCAAACAAGCATACCAAGTTTCAAAGTGATCTGATCATATATGCGACCTGTGAGGTGTGCCAAAGGAAATTGTGGACGTACGTACTAACGTACTAATGTACGTACGTACGTACGTACATCTGTACGCCGACGGACGAGAAGTGATGGCAATAGCTCAGCTTGACTTTTCTCAGCTTGACTTTGTCAAGTTGAGCTAAAAATATATAAATTACTATAAATTTTTTAACATTTTTATACTGTACCAATGACCCAGACATAGCTGAATAGAAAAAAGGCTGGAGGGCCTAGGACATAGAGGAAAATCCAATAAGCTCAACTATATATAATAGAGTTATCCCCTCGAGGAGAAAAGGAGGATTAGGCTTTACATGTATCTTTCTTATTTATGACAAATTAGAAAGACACAACACCTTTCATAATTGAGCATAATAACATCCATGTTCTCTATTAACATCCAGTATAACCCTTTATACTAATTATTTCTAAAGTAAGCCAATAAATAAAGTAAGTCCAGAGAATTGAGACTCTTTATACTCATTAAAAGTGTCCGAGGATTGTATATTAACGCCCATTTGACACGTGACATATACAAATGCTTCACACCGAGGTACACTTTAAAAATATGACATGAATGAATTTAAACATTAGCTTTACACTTTAAAACCATCCCGGTACCGACTCAGAATTACTGACTCCGGAGGAGGTATCCCCTTGCTTTTCACTATGAAGCAGGTGACCTAAGGGAACACCCTCCCCCCCCCCTTCCCCTTGCTCTGGGTCAAATACCCCAGAGCAAAGAGGGCAGCAGGACAGAGTCACTACCGGAACAGAAAGCCTGCATAACTATAGTTGCAACTGTTTAGTGGACGACATTCTATTCTGAGCAACAGATAACGGACCTAATCAATGCAGGTCTCCAGAAATGGACTCGATATTTCTGAGATAAAAATTCGTGAATGTGGGTGGCTGAGACCAATATGCAGCCTTCATTAAATCTGTAATAGCAACACTATTTGCGTAAGCCCAAGATGTAGAAAGAGCTCTTACTTCATGAGCCGAAATCTTAAACACAGACTGCTGAGTTGAAGATAGATTATCATAATCAGTACGGATAGTTAATTGAATCCATCTAGCAATAGAATGGACCGTAATGTCCTTTCTATTAGGCATCAGAGACAGAAAGAAGCGTTTTCGTCCCTTCTGATAAACTGAGATCTTCGTTTATAAATACGTAAAGCTCTAACCGGACAGAGTAAAGGCCTATGCCCGTCTGAAGACAGAAGGGCCTTAATAACAATAGGTTCCGGATATTTATTAGGAGCCTGATTCTTTGCCAAAAATCCAACATTAGTAGTAAAGGTAATAGTGTTCCCGACACTACGATAGTGAGAATCATCCACAGATAGTGCATGAAGCTCACTGACTCTTCTAGCAGAAGAGAAAGCTAAAAGAAATGCTGTCTTATAAGATAAGAATTTGAAGTCCACTGTCTCAAGAGGCTCAAATGGCTTTTCTTTTAGTTTAAGAAGAACCCAAGCTAAATTCCATTTAGGAATTAATCTAAGGGTTCTAGGTCTATTTATCGAGAAGTTTCTAACTAATTTAGATAAAGAGACATTAGATCTAATTTGTAAACTATCATGGTGTGCATAGGTATCAGATAACATAGACCTATAACCTTTAATAGTAACAGGCTGCAGTTTGATCTCATCAAACAAGTATACTTGAAAGTTTGCAATGTCTGGAATGGAGGGATCAAAAATGTCAACAGAATGATCCCTACGCCAACGACAAAAGACCTTCCACTTAGCCGCATAGTTTAGCGAAGAGGAGGTCCTCCTACAGTTAGAAATTGCGTCCACTGCTCGTCCTGTAAAATGCTTGCCGTGCAAGAAGGACCGCACAACGGAAATACGTGAAGGTTGAGACCTTGCGGGTTGTGATGTAGTTGACGCGATTTCCCCTGCGAAAGAAGATCCTCTCGTGGAGGAAGCTTCCCCGGTATGTCCCACAGCAGACACCTGAGTAGATTTATCCACGGTCTCTGTGGAGACAGAGATGCTACCAACATAATTTTGCATTGAGATTGTTTTATCTTTAGCAATATATGCTGAATCAACGGCGCTGGAGGATATGCATATCCTATCATTCCGTCCCACAAGATCGATAAAGCGTCTACTGCATATGCTTGAGGATCCGGACATGGTGACACATACGTCTGCAACTGATTGTTGAGCTGTGTCGCAAATAAGTCTATCAGTGGCCGCTCCCATTGGTAGCAAATCTTATTGAATACCTGTTTGTTGAGAGTCCATTCTGACGGCAACCTGCGACCCTTCCGTGAAAGGGAGTCTGCTAATACAGTCAGACGACCCGGAATATGATGGACCGAAAGTAGAACTTGGTGTTCTAGTACAAACAGAAGGATTCTTTCCGTTAAATTGAATAACGGACTGGAATGAGTGCCTCCCTGGTTCCGAATATATGCTACTACTGTCGTATTGTCGGACAGGATTTGGACATGTGCTTTCTGAATAATGTTCATCCAATGACGTAGTGCAAGCCAAATTGACATCATTTCTTTGATGTTTATGTGCTTGCCTAGAAAATGCGGATCCCAAAGACCCTGGCACTTCGAATCCGTTGGGATCAATGTTGCACCCCAACCTGTTTGACTGGCATCCATCATAATAGGAAAACTCGGATCAGGCAACTGCAGTGGAACTCCCTGAGTCAACCACTGAATGTTTGCCCAAGTCTGAATCTCTTGTTTCACTTGATTTGACAAGAGAACGTCTATATCGAGCGAATGAATCTTTACTCTCCAATTCTGAGTCAAGAAAATTTGGAGAGGACGTGTGCGCAACCGCCCCATCGGAATGAGATCCGCAGCGGCTCCGCACAGACGTATCAGTCTCATGAATTCTCTCACTGTGACTTTGTCTGAGTGAAGACAACAGCGAGCGCAACAACTGATTAATTTCGCTCTGGTTAACGGCAGACGAACGAGATTGTTGTGCGTCTCGAAGCTCATTCCCAAGTGGGTGAATGACTTGGACGGCACCAGATCTGACTTCTCCTCGTTTATTATAAAACCGAGACGTTGGAGTAATAGAAGCAGATTCTGCACATCGTTCTGAAGCGTTAACTCATTGCCGTACCTCTGAAGAATGTCGTCCAGGTAGGCCGACATTATCGCAGACGAATGAGCTCGAAAATGTATCATTACCAAGTTCATTATTTGAGTGAAAGCCCAGGGCGCCAGGTTCAAACCGAAGCACATCGCTCGGAACTGAGATACAACTCCTAGGACTGCAAAGCGTAGATACTTTCTGAATGTCGGATGTACCATGACGTGAAAGTACGCATCCTTGAGATCTATGCTTGTAGCATAGTCGTTCACCCCGAATACTCGCTCTGACTGATCGAATTGTCTCCACATAGAACTTCGGAGCAGCGATCAGCTTGTTTATCCAGCTCAGATCTATGACTGAACGGAACGAGCCGTCTGGTTTCGGAACCAGAAACAGATGGCTGTAGAAACCCGGTGATTCCTGGTCTTCTACGACCTCTACCGCGTTCTTCTCCAGAAGAGACTGCACTTCTGATAGAAGAGCGTCTCTTTTCTGCGGATTTGACGGAAGCTGAGTCCATTTTGGACTTAATGGAGGCTTTCGTTTGAAGGATATTCTTAGTCCTTCCGAAATTGACGCCCAATTGTTTATAAAACTCGACAATCTTCCGCCTACTGGAACACGATAGAGGTTCATACCATCACCTCCTGGACCTGCGAGGCTTGCGGAAGGAGAAACTACGTCCTCCACGACCCGCACCTCGTCCCGTCGACCTAGGGACGTCTGACCGGTTATCTCGGCCAGAATAACGTCACCTACATGAGTCGCTGCCTTGACAGTCTCTAGAATAAGACCTAGAGGACGCATAGGAACCTCTATAGGAACTTCCCTTGGGCGTACTTGTCCCAGAAGTGCCTGTCTTACTCTTTTCTGCTGTATCTGACTTTTTAGAAGCGGATTTGAATAGCAGAGAATCCGAAGCTTTCTTGGTTATCTGATCATAGATTGCTGAAAGCCTGCCGTCGAAGAGAAGCTACTCTGAGAGAGTTTTTCACCTTACCATCCACGCGCGTGGATGTAGCTAGGGCCGCGTCACGTCTAACCAACTCCAGGTTTGCCACTGAAAGGGCGGAGTTATACGAGGAATAAGCTATTGCCCTTAAAAGAACTCTTAATGAGGATTGTATATCCTGGAATTCTTTCCCTTGAAGATGTAATGATAACGCTTTAGTAAGGTGATCTGCGTATGATAAAGCGTCTAAGTCAACTCTATTAGACATAATTGTCGTTTCCAACGTTGTGGTTGGAATTGACATAGACGATGGTATAGACAATTCTAGGTCTTCAGCCTGGTCGTCTAAACGCAGAGGAACTATCGGTATGCCCTGTCCTGCCGTTTCAAATTTATTCCTTGAATTGATGAAAGGCAGATGTAGAGCATTTGCAGACAAGAAACCATACTTGCTCATTTTGGTAGCAAGCTTATATATAGTGTCATTCAATAATTCAAATGTTCTTGTGACATTATTGGACTGTGTCGGAAACTCAGGGACGATGTCCCTAAACCGATCAAAAAATTCTGTGTCCAGTGACGCTATCAGTCTCTTATCCGGCATCACAGCATTCTGGTCTGACGGAACAACCTCTGGAAGATAATGCCGGATAAAATCTATGGCAGCTTTATGTTGTTCCGAAAGGGAAAGCTCCAGATCCTCTGAATCCCTTTCGCCATCCTGTCGGACCCTATGAAGTTCTCGGTCGTCCGTACCTGATGCTTCAGCGGAGCGTACCGACCCAGCGTCATTGGATAATTCCTGATACGACAGAGATTCTGTCGTCTGCTGGGATGCTGCGATAAGTTGTGCTATTTGTGATAGCACATCCGTCACTGAGGCCTGTGGAGCAGCGGTCTTACGTTGCTTTGCTGCTGGAAGCTCCCTGGACGTTGACTCCTGCATACTTCTTTTATGCGAACATCCGGAGTCTACAGGCCTTGTGTCCCTGGCTTCCGGATGGCGTGACCAGGTCGCCGTGGAATCCCCGATCGGCGAAGCTGGCTGGATATCCGTGGTCACGTAGCCAAGGTGCGGTCGTGTGCGCTGCCGTGAGGATGAGGAAGCCATATTGACAGTCTCTCAGGACTGTCTATATAATGGAGCGCCCCCGAGTGGCGGACGTATGCTCCGAATGCAAAACGTTTTGTACCACAACATCCAGCCCTTGAATTCCGATAGTTTTTACGACGGCATTTCATTGCCATCGTTAAATCGAATAACGACGGCATTTTAATTGAAGGCAGTGCAAGAAATGCCAAAGGCATCTGCGCGAGTGCCGAAGGCACGAGCATAAGAGGGGGGTCTGGGGTTCGCCTCCCACAAAAATTTTAAAATGTGCTATCAAATGGAGCCTTCTGGTGGCTTTTGAGGCGAAAATTCACTTTATTTTGGAGTCTCCAAAATCACGTTTTTTTCAACAGCTTGTTTCAAATTTTGATGTTACAGTGGTCTTACCTGGTGCCCAGTTATCACATGCTTTGTTTTTATTTTTGTAATTCTCTTTTAAAAAATAAAAATAAGATTCATATTTTTTGTTACAGTTGTTCATTAATTAAAGTTGATTTGAACATAAAAAAAATCAGATTTGATACCGTAATGTGTGTTGTTTATTTGTTGATTTTTTCCTCGGTGACTGAAGACGTGCCTCAGGCTGGGATAAGGAACTTGGAGGTGACGATGAGGTGCTCAACGGAGCGGACAATCGAAAGTTCGAAACCACACATAATTAATTATATTTCTCTCTGACAATTACATTTTAATGTTTTCAACATCTTCTGTAATATTTCCCACAATAGTATTCCATGGTTGCATATTTTTAACGTTTTAGCTGACAGTTACTTCAGCCAGGCAATAAAATTGCATACACAATCAACACACATGTTCCGAAAGGGGAATTCCCTTTAAAAAAAACTGAGGTTACTTCCCTTTCATCAGTTTTATCTCATTTGAAATGAATGCTGCATTAAGATCTTTTTGAATGTCTATCAGTGTTTGGGAGATGAGTGGGGGTAGTCATAGGCGTATTGATGGGCCGGGGAGGGGGGGGTATACTATACAGCATTTGAAAAATTAAAGTTTCCAGAATCTGAATGAATCTAAGACCATTCATAATTTCCAACCTTACTAATATTGCCTTAAAATTGAAGGCAGTCTTGTGTAGTTAATAGAAATACCCCAAAATTTCGGATGTGAATGACAATGTCCCTGCGTAACCACACAACGCATTTGAAGGCGCACCGGGAGCACTTGGGGGGGGGGGGGGGGGGGGTTGGGGGGAGGCAGGACCTATCGAAAAGGCATTTCATATTTTTTCAGCCTAGCAAATAAC
The DNA here is from genome assembly GCA_031216915.1 of Pictodentalium vernedei. Lineage (NCBI taxonomy): Eukaryota > Metazoa > Mollusca > Scaphopoda > Dentaliida > Dentaliidae > Pictodentalium > Pictodentalium vernedei. The sequence goes on from CM062290.1 coordinate 198,138,502, forward strand.
TCATTTTTCCATAATTGAAAAAGGGCAATCCTTTTACCCTCTCTCGCCCCCATCGGCTGGGGGGGGGGGGGGGGGGCAGCAGCTTCCACTGACCTGGCGCCCCTGCAGCCAGATCAACAGCGAGCCTGAGTGAGCGAGATTTACACATGGATGGGAAACTGCAGGCCATGTTAGGTCTTTTAGCCTTACCTGTACTTGGGTGCTATCCAAACTTAAGCTGAAAAGAAATACATAATTTAGGCCTAACTGTTCCAGTTGATAAAATGGGGCGTCATTAATACTGAATCTGGTGTCCAGCGTTGGCTTCCATACTTCACGTCGTGCTCAACCGCAATGTGCAGCAGGTCAACCTCTTTTGTTGACGCACACATACATATATATTTCATCAAGACGCGAAACGGGTGAGACGGAACTGTATCAGTATTCAATTTATGACTGGTTTTCATATAAACTAACCAGTTATTGGAATATTATTATTTATTAAATTGGGTAAATTTGACATTGTGTCAGAAACACAATGCGGACATGTGCACAGTTGCAGCTCAGAGCTGAAAAAAAAGACGTTTTCGCGACATTACCTTATACCAACGTCGCACTTTCTTATCTTGGTCACCCTGTTCATTCACAATTCACGCTAAATACATACACTGACATTAGCTGCTTATTTTTTTTTATTCAAGGTATATTTTTCTCCAAACCGAGGTAAGTGACTGTCAACACAAAACATAATATGCAATGTCGGGGAAGCATTTTTGTCGGATGAATCAACGCAACACACGACTTGCTTCACTCATTAGCGTTCGAGCCCTCAGATTTTACACAGGTCTGTCACCACGAGTACGACGGCAATTGTGTGCCGTCGCAAAACCGTACAACGACAGCATTTTGTGACGCTTTGCCATTTGCCGTCGCCAATTGTAAACTTTATCGGAGGGTCGACAGCACCCATTACAATTTAAGCCCAGCATGTGAAAATTTGATAAATGTGGTTGTAAATGACACATTCACGCAAATAATTACGGGAATACCGGCACTATAAGTGTTCAACAGCAAACAAAAATTTAATAGAAATGAGTTTTATTGGTACGCATTATGGCCTACACAAACCGGGGAAGGTGCAAGAATAAACAGGTGGGCATATCTATTATTTACCGGCTGTTGGTAACATCGAACATTCCCTACCCCCACCCTAAAAATTAGGTCTCTCCCACCAATCTTTAATACCACCGTAAACCCTAACCTATTTCCCCAAAGCGGTGACTGCAAAAATGTGTGGGCCTACATGTACATGGTGTAATTTCCCACCTTGCTCTGGCATTGCAATCATTGAAAACAAATCTTTTCGCCATAAATTTCGATAGCAAGTTTTCAACTCGGTAATTGTAAAATTGGCCACCTATTTCAGTATTTGATCACCTCACAACTCAATATCTCAGGCCCACCCTTTTCAAACTCTGTTACGTGGGGTGTTATTTTCCATTGAATAAAAGAGTGAGCTACGGTATATGGCAATCAACCCCACACTTCGAGCTATCACTTGCCGGAGAATCAACAAATAAAGGCTTGAATTTAATCACTCAGGTTTTGGGCCTCTCATTATAATTTGTGTGGATCTGTGCTTGTGATATATTGATATCCTGTTTGCTTTCATTAACTGGAATTGAATAATTATGTTTTCAATTGAGACCCCCCCCCCCCCCCCCCCCCCCCCCCTCCTCAAATAAAAAGAAGAAGAACCACCAGCAATATTAATTTTAATTATTAATTTCGCCATAATATTGTTGAATATGGCAATTGTTTTAACTTAATTTAAAGTCAAAACACGGCCTGCAACATCAACGTATACCCTACGAAAAAAAGTTGTTACTCATCACATGTATTTTTAGTTTGAAGATAATCCGTCCCTATTAAGTTCAATCCAGACAATCGTAACCGCTAACATGAACATTCATATAATAGCCTTGTGCGGAGTGTGCTACTGTAAATTGACATGTTGGAGTTTATATTACGGGAACAGAATATTACCATAAAATCAGTGTGTGTTGGGGGGGGGGGGGGGGGGGGGTGCAACAATTATTTATAAGTTTAATAGTTTAGCAAAAGGGCTAGCCATCTTTCAATGGTTGTGGGTGGTTCCTTAGATTTTATCCAGAAATTGTAAGAATTAATCGCCACAACCAGTGAAGTGGAAACCCCCCTCCCCCCCCCCCCCCCCCCCCCCCCCACCAAACAAAAATTAAAAATAAGTAATAAAAAATAAGAAATTATCACACTCTCGTGACTTTCATTGCCCCCTCCCCGCTTCCATTGCAAATTTTTTCCCGGAGTTTATCCCTAGATTATAACCTGAGAGAGAGGACTAAAAATTAATTTTCTCTGTTACACTAACGCTGCAAGCGACGATTGCAGGAATCTCCATGTCCGAGGAACTGTGTCTCAAGATCACTCACAAATTGCCGACGATTGTCGGAAAGTATGTCTGTGATCTGTGTCCGACATTTGATTAAAAACTCGGATAGTACGAGACAAATGGATTATCGACTTGATTGGTTTCTCGGTCCGTACTGTGAAAAAGATTAAGCTTCACAATTATTGACAGCAGATTTGAACAACTTTTCCTCAAGTTGCAAAAATAAAT